>JAFIDM010027709.1:0-58933 GCA_023159025.1 Thereuonema tuberculata | reverse complement strand
TTAGCAATGTGTATTGAACATTCCTATGTTCCTTTTTCTTTCTTGGCTACACTGCACTGCCTTATTAAACGATGATTTCCAAGTATGTATTTTCCAATTAACCCCAATCAGAAGAATATCTAACAGGATTTCAAACGTATATTCTAGAATTGCAGTGTTGCTGCCTGTTTGGCAGATAAAAAAATAATTGCCATGACATCCATAACGTCCCACATATATATATGAAAACTTTATTAAATAATTTCATTAAGAGAGATATGGCTACGTAAACGACAATGAAATTTTGTGAATCTGAACTGCTGTGGAACTATCTTTTAAATTTGAATCTTACTTCTATTTATATTCAGCAATGCCTTCACTGATAATTTGCAGCAATTGAAACAAGTTTCAAAAAAAAAAAAAAAAAAAAAATGGACAGATATGATTGCCAAAAAAAGAGCCATAATTAAAAACTCTTTAAATCATGTATATGGCAAAAATAAAAAATGGAGTTTGAAGTGTATCATTCATTTTAGTGTTTCATGTGAGAGCTAAAAGTACAGTTATATCTCCAAATGTATCCCATTAAATATTTACAGAAATAATTAAATTACAAGATTTGATAAGATTCAAAACAACAGCTTTCCTCTTCAAAAATGAAATGTTTTAGGAAAGAAGCTAATATTAAAATTAAGAAGGCTCACACCTCGCATTGCTTTTTAGCTTTTCTAGCATTTGAGGAAGCTCACTGTTTTAAATTTCATTTTTTTGTAATTGTATGATTAATAATGAAGACAGCCCAACATTTTTAGAAAACTTCAATGTAAGTCTATTTCCTCTACTCGTTTCTTCCTTCAAGGAAAGATTGTTTTTGTTCAACTGAGCCTAGTTTAGTTCTCAAAAACATTCAACATCTAAATCTATAATATATTCAGTATTACATTTGAATTGGGAAGATAGTTAAAGTAATCTGTAAAATTTCAATGTCACTTAGACATCTGGAACTTGCAAGTTTAATTATTTGAATAAAAAGTTGATGGAACTAAAGACACTTGGAGATTTTCATCATCCTTTTAAAGGATCGGTGGATTTTAAACAGGATTCATTTATTCCAGACCACAGAGTTCACGTACATAATTAAAAGTTTCATTTTCTCTTGAATCTGAAGGATAATAAATTAAGTAAAACCAATAGGAACACTTGCTATATTATAAAGGGGAACAAGTACATTAAAATAACAATTACTATTAACTCAAAAAACAATAACCTTCCTCACAGTTAAATTTTTTGTTCTTTCTTGGTCCCATAACTTTCATTACTATTTCTTTCGAGGTTCCTCAGTAAAAAACACTGGAAAGTTTTACAGGAATTTGTTCCGAAATCTTAGCAGAATTCTAACTTAAAAGCCAATAAATCTGACAGTTTTGTTTTTTTGTTTTGTTTTTATTATGATATTACAAAATATCTGCGTTAACTAAATACGAAATTTTAAAAAAGTAATAATAATAATAAACTATAAGAAACGACTTGAAATAATGAAACTCCCAAAAAATTAAGTACAAAATTTCGATTCTATTTCACTTAAAAAAAAAATCAAAGTATAATTCAGTTTTTAGACACAAACTCAATCAGTTTTATTGAAAATTAAAATTGTTAGCAATATAAAAGTATGTCATCATAATCTAATGCATTGCTCTGAAAACAAACAAAACCTTATTTATAAATCTTAACTAGAATTTGTGTGTTGTATTACAGAATAATAATGATGTCTTGAAAACTATAAACAACTTCTGTAAGGGTTCTTTTTTTTTTCTTTTTCTTTGAAGGAAAAAAAAAAGGATCCTAAGTTTAGAAAAGGAAATTATATGTGCAATGAATTCTACAGTACAGTCTGACATTAGAAAGAGATGATGAATGATTTTTTTTTTTATTATTATTATTATTGTTATCATTTTTTACCAATTAATGTAATGAATGTTCATTTAAAATACAGAGCGATTTCAATTTTATATCAGAAGTTCAAGTAACATTTATACGAAACCTAAATATATATATGCAGATATATATTATTTATGTTGGTGTTTCTATATTAAATAATAAAATTACCACTTTGTCCAAAGTGAATATAGAAAAATTAAGAACCCCCAAAACTTACTAAATGATTTAAGATCTTATTATCTTTCATTTTGTAATCATAAAAAAACAATTATAATAATAATATTTTTAAAGTTTGCTTGTTTTTTTTTTTCTTTTTTTTTTTTTATATATATATATATATAGTTATTATTCCGTATTCAATGTTTCTACTTCAGAAAGAGAAGTATTATACTATACAATTTTAAACTTTACAAAATGAATGTTTTACAAATTTCTCATTCAAAATTGTTACTTTTTAATTATAAAAAGATATATATACTGTGTCAGTAGAAAATAAAATGAGTGTCAAAGAATTTTAAGCTCCAATTTCCAGAGACTTCATTCAAAAACTTGTAAATGACAATCAACTTAAAATTCTAACGCAGATAAGTAAATTCCAATCATTGAACTTAGGTGAAGTTTAAAACTTAATTGATCCTGAGGTAAAATTAAAGTAACGACCTCAATAAAATATCAATGTAAGACATGAACCTTCAAGGCCAATCAGCTATCAGAGACAGGAGCATAACAATCTAATATGGGTGGTGCAGAATCTTCCTCTGTATCTCTGCTCGTTTCCTGCTGTACGGCAACAACTTTAACAGTATTACGATTTTGGCTACTGCTGCTGTTGGCCAAAACAGGAGCACCGTTCTCAGCGTCGGCTTTTATTCCTGTCACAGAAGTGTCTTTAGGGAATTCACAGGGCTCTGCAGCCTCAGACTCTGCTTCAATTTCTTTTTTAATGCAGTCAACATTAACTGGCAGATCTTCATTGGTATCGGAATTATCCGTACTGATGACATTATTGTCTTCGCTAGTTTTTCTTGTGATTTTGGGGGAAATTTCTTCCTTCTGTTCACCGTCATCTGCTTCCGTTTTGCTATCGTCTGTCTTCAATGAACTGGCAGCCATTCCAGATTCTTCATCTAAATCAAGAGGTTCTTCCTTGACTTTAACTTCGAAATCATCTTTTTTTTCATCTAGCTGAACTTTTGGATATAACATTTCCGTCTCTAAATCGCCCATCTCCATTTCATCGTAAGGTTCTTCTTTTATTTTTTCAATGAGATAACTGTCTTTCATCCTTTTATTCATGGATGAATTACTATCTTCGTCAGGATCATCTCCTTCCCTGCTTCTCTTTCTGCCCGATGACACTGAAACAGCAGAAGCTGAATCAGCATTGGAATCAGACTCGTTGCAGCATTCTATGTCCAAATGTTCCTCTGATGGAGATTTAGTCCTGTTTAGCATTTCTGCATCAACAGAGTCCTCAGCTGATTCTTTACCTTGCTCAAAGGAAACATCCACAGACTGGCTTGTATTGCTCAGGTTTGAATCTTCATTGCTTAACTGAACCTTTACACCAGACGGAAGTGCCACATCTGTCTTCTTTTGGGGTTTCCTCATTAGACCAAGAATATTTAACATGCTGGGATTAGATTCTGAAAGAAATAAAAAATAAAAATAATTAGAAATTTAGTTTCAATATAAAAATTAATATTTAATAGCCTTCTGGAACAATCACATAACTAAAAGATTTGAAGTTACATAACATAATTAGTAGTTTTAGTATATATATTTTAAAATCTGCATTTAATGTGTGATAATTATCTGTATTACAAAACAAACAGCACACTTTTTTTTAATATTAACAATATCTATTCGTGATAGTTTCAAACACTGACTGTTTCTTTATCAAACTGGTTAAAAGTTCACATCTATTTGGAAATATAAGAAATTTGAAAGAATCAGAGTAAGTAGAGGGGGCCAGCCGAAATTGGAGGGAGATTTAATATTTATTTCACTGGGTGGGAAGATTTAAAGGTCAAAGTTAGACTTTGGGCTGTATTGGGGTAGTTTTAGTAGTTAAGTCCAAGAAAGCAACATAGTTTAAAAAGCTATGTTTCAAATTCTCCATTTAAAAATTAATAAAATGTAAATAAAAATGAAATTAAAAATGTCCAATATCTTTTGGTTAAGATTTTCAGATCATTTACAGTAGATTAATTTTCTATTAGTGTTAGTTTACTGCTTTTCCTGGCATGGAATCTATCAATCTGCATTAAATTAACGTAATCCTTAAGAGGTTAGACAAGTAAGACTCCCCAATTTGGCAATGGCCAAATTTTGTGCATAATATTAAATGTGAATGTTCCGAGAACCTTTTTTTTTTTTTTAAATTCATGCCCACCAAAATGAGACTCAAGTTGTATTAATATCAATTTGAATTCAATATATTGGCATTTCTGTACAAGATAAAAAAAAAAAACATCAGGCTTCTTACTCTGCAAATAGACTATATTTTTTTCATGCTTGAAGGTTTCAATAAACAGCTCAATCATGTCAAACACTGTAAGATCAATCTAGTTCAAGCCAAATCACATGCAGGAATCTTTGTCATCGTTTTTATCTCAGAAAATTGCCTGAGCTTTCTGTTGATTGTTTCTTGTGAAGAATAAATTTCTATTTTAAAATCAAACAATCAAAGAAATGCTTTTTGTGATTGATACTGCTTTTTAAACCAAAGAACAATCAGCAACAACATGTTTCAACTTTCAGTTTAAGCTACAAGTTAGAGCCCTTTGGTGCAAGGTAATTTCAGTAGATTATAACCCGTTATAAATTACATGAACAATGTATTTTAGAATCTCTATTATTTATACAGAAGTGGAGCGTATGTGAATTTATGACGAGCAACAAATAATCCTTCAGTCCTTTGTGAACTTCATCTTTGCTTAAACAAGAAATGAAAATCTCTTTAAGCAATAGACATATTCTAATGCATAGAATGAATTTATTTATTTCGGTAAAAATATTGTTTACTTTCAAGAGATAATCTCCTGGCAATTACTCCATAATAGCTTTGCCTTCAGTTGAAGCATCGCTGCTTCAAAACTGCTACAATGTTGTTTTCTTCTCCTTTGTTTCTTCAATGTCATTACTCCACTAAAAGTATTAACTAATGAGAGTTCAGCAACATTTTATCCCATGTCCTAAATGTGTTGTCACCAGACTGGTGATGAAAATATAACAGAATCAAATCACATGGCTAAAGAGCACCAATGACTGTCAGTGATCAAACCTATAGCAAAAACTTCTCCAAATGATTTGGCCATTCAGTGTTAGTATATGTACTTCTTTATTCAGACATATGAGTCTTTCTTATATAAAAAAAAAAAAAAAAAAAAAAAAAAATTCTAGGTAATGATTTTACCTCTCAAAATATTAATTGTATTCGTATAATCCTGAGTTGTAGATTTGTTTTTGGTTGTTTTTGTTTTTTTTTCTTCCCCCTTCCTCTTAACTTCCATTTCAAAATAAATTCTTTAAAGAAACATTCAAAGCTTAAATAGATCAAGAAACATTGTGTGCTGGAAGTTCATTACAAATCCATACCTTGGTCGTCTGATTGAACTTTATCCTCTGTGAGTGTAGTTGATGTGTGAGAATCATCTTGAACCGTTGCTGAAAATGGCTGATTACAATCACTCGATTTCTCATCTAAAGAAACAAGTGGGGGAAATGATGCTGATGGGTAAGGGTTGTTTGACTCGAATCCTGCTTCCAAATCCTGATAGCAAGATCGTTTTCCACATTTTACCAGATGTTTTGCTGGAAGAAAAATAAACAACCTTATAATTATTTAAAGATAACAAAAAAATGAAATAAACCTAACAATGACTTGCGGGCATTAAAATTAATCATTTATATATTTATTCTCAAGCCATTTCTCTAAAAATTAATCATTTATATATTTATTCTCAAGCCATTTCTCTAACGGGATGTGTGAATAAATGTAGCATCAGACAAGATATAACTATGAGTGATTTCAAAAGATTTGAAAAAATATTCCTCTTTTATGCGAAATTACTTTCTGATATTGGTTTGTTTATAATGGGATGGGCAATTCAAAATATACTATTTCAGAGTTTATAATTTAAGCTAGACCAATGAACAACATTTTTTTTTTTTTTTTGACATTTCAATTTTACTTTCCAAACTTTAATTTAAAAAAGCTTAACTTTATAAAAATCAGAAATTAAAATTCCACTTTTTCATTTAATAAATCTTAAGGCAAAAAGTTTTGGATGAAAGGAAACTTGAAATAATCCCTAATGCTTTCTTTGAGTGTATTTCCATAAAACATCTAAGTAAACCTACCCATTAAATTACCAAGAATTTGTGAATAACCACACAAACAATACATTCTATATGGTAAATGAATTTCTTTTCCATATACTTCTTTCTTTGGATGCTGAGAATGCCAAGATATCATATGATTAGCATAAGCTTTTCCGCAGTTTGTGGTGAAGCGACATAACGAACATCCTAAATATTTTCTGTAAGGATAAAAAAAGAAAAAGTTTACAAGAATGAATTTACTTCTTGTCAATTAAAGAAAATACTTTCAATACTAAAGAAATGATGTTATTTAAACAAAGGCTGTAATTCCTAAGGATTAATTATGGAATGAATAAATTATAAGATTTTCCCAACAATACATTAGTTACTTTCAATGCTGCAATCGGCCCTTTTCCAATAAACTAGTGCCCTGTAATTTAAATACTATCTTAAAATTTCAAGTCTCAATAATCAAGAACCTTCCCACAACGAGCAACAAATGGTAAATCAACACTTCTATGCAGGAAGTCAGAAATAACTCTTATAAAGTACAGTAGAACTCCAATTATCCGAACTCCGACTATTCGAATTGCTTTCAGAATTTCAGAAAAAAAAAAATTAAGACGGAAAAGTATTGCGATTCGCAAAATAATGAATCTGTCTATGCGCACGCTATTGTTCAGCAAGCAATGACTTTCATTTACAGTACGGTACGTACCTACTGTACTAATGTACAGCACTTGTAACTACATGTAAAAGTGTTGCCTTTTCATTTATGCTCCAATAGAGGCCCCCGGCGTTTATTTGCAAAACTAGCCTCGACTCCCGGAGCTTATTAGAGGCCGGCCATTATTAACAAAATCCATCAGAACGCAATATTTTTACATATTAATACCAGCTAGTATTACAAGCAGCTACTTTATTTGAATTTCACGTGCTACATAAGACTGTTAAAGATAAATGGCAGTGTCTTTCTGTACCTTTCGCTGCTATTCGTCGTCCGAATCCGCAATGACGGCTTCGTTGTTGACGAGCGGCTCACCGGAAGTTTCTTTCGCGTATTCCACCACGCGAATCCATACCCTCCAACTTGTACGGAGTATCCGTAGTTTGTACGGAAAATAAGTAAGTACTACGAAACTACGCGAAAATGGGGAAAAGCTACGGATTCAGAAATTTTCATCCTTAATTTTTTTTTTTCTCAAAAAAAAAGAAAAAAAAAAGTGCTGATCAATTACGTTTTCCTGTCAAAATGGACGCCGCCGTCTGTTCTCGCCAAGAAATTATAGTTAACTTACAGTAGGCTAACATTTAATTATCGGAGAAGTTCTAATTTATAAAAATACTTGTTTATTTATAGACTTTCATTTACAAATTATGTCTGTTAGATTTCAGGATTTATAAATACAATTCGCTTTTGATAAGCAACCAGCGATTAGCGCAATGGCAGACTCCTGTCAGAAGATCAGACGGAAGTGCTTGACCAGAATAATCGATGCTACATGCGCAGATCTCACAAAAACCGGGCGGCCAACTCTCATTTGGTTCGTAAATTTGTTGAAAGCTGCGTATGCTTATATCATGGATCGGTTTTTAAAACCCTATAATAAGGATATATATGTAGATTCGCCTAGAAAGAAAAAAAAACAATCAAAAATTTCGAGAGGAGTATTGAAAGCTTTTCCCTTGTCTTCTACCAGGAAAGACTTATTTTGTCCGTTTTTTGATTGAACATAATATATACCAATTTCGGCTGCGGATCATGCAGGTCCATTATTTTCAAAAATGTTTCCCAATTCTGATATTGCAAAGAAGTTTCGCTGTGGTCACTTCAAAGCTAATGCTGATAGGAGCAAAGAAAAAAGTATCAATAAACTCAATAAATAGTGCTTTAAGAAATGTGAATATGTATTGCTATAGGGGATGTGCTTAAAGACTATATATTTATATATATATGTGTGTGTTTTGTGTTACTGTCGCACGTTCTGTGTAAATGCATGTTGTTGCATGAGTACTACAAAGGGGTCGTCCATTAATTACGTGAGGTCAAAAGGGGGATGGGGGGGATCTGGCAAATTCTCACTAAGGGGGAGGGGGGTGTCAACGAAAATCTCACTTCAACTTTTCCCGCGGCGTTTTTTTTTTTTTTGGTTAATTAATGGACGGCCCCTAATGAGATGATTTCCACTACGGATAGGAGGATGACCAATGTTGGAGGGTATGCGAATCTTAAAAGGCAATGTTAAATGACAGTTTCGGCGGCATTTTGTAACGCAATGTACCGTAAGGTATTACGCACGACAATAAAGATACGGACGCTTACACAAGTACCGATAGGCAAATATCAAAGACCCAGCTACTATTTGGCTGTGTCTCCTCTGCAGCCCGGCGCTTATTAGAAACCGGCGACAATAAGAGCCTCGGCGTTTATTGGAGCATATACGGTAATTAATTAAAAGCTCTTTTTCTTTAAAAATAGTTTTTTTCTCCCATTTACAATATACATACAGTAATTAATTAAAATAAGACCCTTTTTTCAGAAAAAATCCAATTATCCGAATTTTTGATTATCCGAATGGGGTCCGGTCCCAATTGATTCGGATAATTGGAGTTCTACTGTACCACTGAAATATATCCAAGCTTCACATTTATCAACTTTAAACCAGAATTATTAAGTCCTATTAAAGCCAAAATTTTGTAAAATGAGTGTCACATAATGAAGAACAATAAATTATCACTACTTTATCCATGTATCTTCAAATCATTCTGATCTCTCAAAATTTAGGGGGAAAAAAATTATCAATACAAAAATAGAGAAACCTCAACATAAAATCTGAATTTTACCATTCATCAACTATTTAAAAAATAAAAAAAGAAAAAGTTAATTCAACATTGACTTCCAGTCACTAATTTGGAATGTATATGTTGAAAACTTACATATGATTAATAATATAATGACTGAAGTTGTAACAAATGTATACTACAAATTTACATTTAAATTCTAAATGTTAGGCAAGAGTTAAAACAATTTCTTGAGAATCGCTTGTTCTTTGTTTGATTTCAGAAAGAGACTCTTTTCTCCAGTGTTTTTTTATATTAATTTTCCTTACTTGAAATGTTCTGCTGACTCCATTTCCGATTTGCATTCAATGCAGTTCTTTCCTTCTAATCCTTCAATTGTGAACTCCAACAAAGACTCAAACAATGCCTGACCTTGGATTTGAGCCACTGGCCTTATTTGAGTAGTTGTAGTTGTGCCACTGCCACAGGCTTTCAGGAGCTTGACTCTTGGAATTCGTCCTCTGTGATCCCGTAGAGGCTCCAACATATATACAGATTCAGCATTCTTCGGAGGATCTAAGGTCTGTACACCTAATCACATTAAAAGAAAGAAAGATTAGTATTTGAATGTTTTGTAATTTAAAAATAAAAATACACAGGATGGATTGTAAGCTCTTTTATCCCAAAATTTAAACATTTAACAGAGCAATTATTATTCGAAGAACCGAGTGAAACTGAATCCTCAAATCAGCAAAAAATTAAAAATATATTTACTTACAGTAGCAAAATTTCAGAAATTATGATAAAGAAAATTAAGGAATGATTTTACATTTATTAAATTCATGTAATATGTAAATTATTAACATTCTGATAAATCACATCTAAATAATGACCTGGTTGATCCTTAAACGAAATGTGATCATTTAAGCGATGATTCTTCATTTCTGGTTGGCTAAAGAAACTCAAGCAGCAAGCAGTGCATTTGCGACTTAAACTTTTTGTTTGATGCTTATAGATATGATTCCAAAAGTTACTTGTCATTCCTATGAGCTGTATCGGTGAACACTTGATAGTAAACACCCTTAAACAATAGTGACATTGCATGTGATTACTTCCATTGTGAACCTAAGAAGAAAATATTAAAAAAAAAGGGATTAATTCTTTAATTTTTTGTATATTTTAATGAAATCTCAACCCAGTAAATTGAAGTGAAATTTTCAACAGAAATAATAATATACTTCATAAAGGTGTACAATATAGTATACAAATAAAACACTATTATATTAAAATCAAATTTTAAAAATGCTATACACTACAACTGAATTTTATGTTCTTCACTAAAACAATTTTTAATATCGTGTTATTATTGTTTATGCTTTAATAACTCCAATGGCACATAATTATATTCTTTCAGAGAAAAGACAGCATCATTAGCAATTGTCGATTGCTTTTCTCAATTAATCATTTTTAAATGATACCAGGAGAGAGCACGATTCAACTTAAATGTTGTTCAGGATTTAAGTTGAATCGTGCCTTCTCCTGATATCATTTAAAAATGATTAATTGAGAAAAGCAATGAGAATGGTAAACAAATGAAGAAAAAAAAGAAGCAAAAAGTAACTCATTAATTTTATATTATGATGTAACATAGGATACAGTAACACAATGTTTCTAACTGGCTTGACTATCAAACCATAACAGCATATGCTAATATATGCGTCTTAGTTACAATATATATTTCTATTTAATAAATGCAAGCACAAGTTGACACATTTCTAAGAATTAATTGGAAAAAAACTAAAATAGCAATCATCAAACAAGGAACTGCTTCTGGCCAGCACGAAAATTCAGTTTGAGATTTCAAATTTACTATAAACCTTAAAAAAGTGCAACTTTTAAACGAATACGATTAATTGGTTTTCTAGTGTTTTTATAATTAACTGCTAAAATTAAGTTGGAGGCAGTGACATCGAAGAAAGGTGTGACTGTTCCATAGATTTGCATTCACCTTGTAACTGCTGTACAAGGTCTCCTCCTCTTGTACATGCATTATCTTACATTTTTCTTCATATGTAGACAGCAAATAGGGATGCATGAATATATTTACTTGGTAAAAAAGATTTACTCAGAATGCTTATTAAATGATCCAACAAGAAGACAGAAGATTTAAGGGGAATATCAAGGTCAGTTCAGGAAATCAAAATGATATATAATATGTGTGTCTAACAATAATTGTAAATAATTTTACCTGTTCAAAATGTTCAATGACCGTCCTATATTTGGAACATCTATATTTACACACATCACAGTTGTAAGGCATTTCTGCCGAAGTATGGGTTGTATACATGTGTGCAATTAATTTCTCTTTGTCCTGGAAAGCTTTCTCACATATTCGGCAAGCCAAAGAATTCGACTCTTTAAGATGCACCTAAAAGGATGAATAAATATATGGAACAGATAAATTATAAAGACAAAAAATATAACCATAAATTGTAACCATAAAAATGTATTCGGCAGTCTTCCATTTTCAAACTACAAAATTAACTATTTCTATCATAATATCAGGTTTTTATCTATCTTGTAAATGCTATCTATCAAGTGATATTGAAATAGGAGTCTATCCTAGAAACTAAGTTTTCAACTCATGACCATTTCCTGCAGTGAAAAACATATAAGAATTTTCCTAATTTCCAGGTAATTAACTAAGTTACTCAGTAATTTAAACAAGTTGGTGACTAACAATCACCGGTGAAAAATTCAATGAGAAAAGAGTCAGAAGTTTTACTGTAGTAACTAATGACATGTTCGGGAGATTTTTCAAATGAATTGAGCTGCTTAGGATACTGTAAACAAACCTGCTTAGGATACTGTAAAGACTTTGAATTCCCAAGACATCTATAAATAATCAAAAAGTATTACACTATATTCCAATGTGGCTCTTTGGGTCTGGGAGATAAAGCCCTCACCGTTTCAGTTGAGGTCGGGTGGTCAACCCAATGCCCGCCTGCCTTTGACCCTTGGGAAAGTAACCAGACACCCATTCTAATGGAGGGCTAGGTGGACCCTAGGACCTGTCTTGAGGAGAATTCAGAGTGGGAAAATCCTGAATCCTACACAAGAAATGAACCAGGCTCCTCCAGTCCACAGTCAAGCAACTTTACACAAACACACACACACACGAGAGATGCATTTTTTAAGTTTCTCTTTCTTCTTTAAAACAAAGATGTTTAACTGACTGCAAATACTTCGCAGATCTCTACTAGTATCTAATATTTGAAATACAGGATGTAGTAAGTATAAATTTATTTACAGAATGTTGTCTATTCAGGCGAATTTTACCTTTAGGAATAGGCTTCATCAGAGATGACTAGATGACAGAATTAGTTTATATTTTTTTTTTTTTAATTAATAACGAAATAACATAGTAATAAAAGGTTAAATAAAAATGTCATTCTGGATAGACAGTATAAAGTAGTCAGGTTAAAAAGTTTCAAATTCCTTAAAATATTAATGCTTTTCAATATTAACACGAAAATTGATACTTCTAATTGCCAATTATTACAGTTATTAAAGATATCAAATATTCATAAAAGACAATAAGTAAATAAATAACATAAAGATTCCTTATATTTAACTAAATTTATTTAAAATTTATGAAATCTTTTGTAATCCATATTAAAAAACAATGAAGGTCAGAAATAGCCAACATAAAGAAAAATGATTGATCACCCAATCATCATTGCAATCAAGTGGTGGTGGGTTTTTTAACCCTTCTTTATTTCCTTATTAGCTAAGCATTAAGAAACAAAACTTACATCTTCCACATGACACTGCATAATAAAAGGAGTTTCAAATTCTCTATAGCAATACTTGCACTGGGACAAATCACTTAGATCAAGATTGCGCTGTTTACTGTTTTCAATGTGGGCATATAAATGTCTCATGATTTTGATGTTGTTGTCTAGTACCTTCTTGCAAACATGACACTAAAAATAAAATTAAAAATAACAATGAGTTTCAGGTAAAATATAGGTAAAGTATAAAACTGCATTTCACTCGGAACAATTATGTTATTTGCACAGGGAAAAAGATTTCTTCAACTAAATTCTACAAAACTAGTTTTAATTACATCTATAAGCATCAATGGATGAGACCAAGCATTTAATAAGTGACGTCCAAGAACAGCTGTTTCATACTCTTTGGCGATAGTCAGCTAGTAGTCGCCGGTAAACAGCATGGTCTCGCTATACAGGAAAATAGGAGCAATCAGGGGAATCAATGTGTCACTAAGTAAACACACAGATCTCATCTATTGATATTTATGAATATTTTTATGCATTTTTTTCCTTTTTATATGCTCTGAAAATTCAGTTAAGACCGGCAGAATGCCAGCACATGAATTTGTCACCCATTTTTTTTTTTTTTATGAATTTATTATAGCTCGTTTAAGCTTTGAAGATAATACATTGTTTCCCACAATTAAATTACATTTATTTTAATTTTTTGCAGCAATATATACGCTATAAAATGTTACCTCAGGCTAAAAAAAGTATATGCTAAGAAGGAGGACGGAGTCAAAACTAGTACAAATGTCTGATAAAAAAGATTAAGATGTATACTGGGTGATTCATAAAGTACTGGAAAGTACTGTGGTTTTCACCGCCCCATATTTTTAAACTACTGCTCATAAAAATCTGAAACTTTTTATATAAAATCGTCAAACATATACGAGTTATATTTTCATATTATTATTTAGTCATTATTATTGAAATTCATTTTATTTGCATTCAAACACCCCAATATATCGTATATCTAAATAACTGTTGTGATGTTGTTTAAACTCTAAAATGTCTGGATCAAATATTCAAATGATACAGAAACCTAATTAGGAAAATTTAATCTACACACTTTTGTCATTAATTCCTTTATTTTTTGAAAATGCATTCTGACAAATGACTTTTTTTGGATAATAATTTCGATATATTGGGGGTGTTTGAACACAAATAAAATGAATTTCAATAATAATGAATAAATAATAACATAAAAATATAACTCTTATATGTTTGACAATTTTTTATAAAAAAAATTTATGATTCAGATTTTTATGAGCAGTAGTTTAAAAGATATGGGGCGGTGAAAACCACCAGTACCTTTCCAGTACTTTATGAATCACCCGGTATAATTAACTTAGTTCTCTTTGAATAATAATAATTAAAAAAATGGAGCTGACAATTTAAAAAGATATACAATTTTGAAGATAAAAATTTAACAAAGCTTTTTAAGAAGGATATGATTTATTTTGTAGCAACTATTACAAAATTACGAACAAAACCCTGATGGACTACCCACAACCGTAAAAATAAGTTAGTCTTTTCTTTTCGTCCTAAACCAGGAAATTAAATTTTACCTTGAATTTATAATTTGAGTCCACTTGGCCTTGCACATCTTCAACCCCTGCTTTCGAAGCATAGTAATAATTATCCAACAGAACTGTATTTCTCTGACTCTGAACAGTATCATCACTATTTTGACGTCTGACTGGCGTGTAACTTGCTAAATTAGTAGTCATGGAAGTGTACTTTCTATTTGCATTGAATGCACGAGTAGGTGTTTGATTAGCAATATTGTTAACACTGACTGTATCGGATGATTCACTGGAATTGTCATCTTTGGATTCAGACGTAGTGACAACTTTAACAACAGGCATTTGTATTGGCTGAGCACTTCCAGACTTAACATTTGCTGTGCCTAAGAAAGTAAAAGTGATAAATAAAGCAACATGTTTACAAAAAAATAAATAACAATTAAAAGATCATCATTAAAATCATAACTGAAAGCTTCCTGAACAGAATATAAGCTATAAATCAAAATATATATTAATAAATTAATATCAAAATTCTGCATTAAAAACATCAATGAAATCTTACTATTAGAGTATAATTACACCACAACCTCGTTTATCCGGACTAACTAGGACCAAAGGCAAAACGGAAAATCGAAAATCCGGATAATATTGGTACTAAGCAAAACAAATCCTTAAATAAACAGACTTACTGTTTGTTACGCTAAAAAACTATGTTTTGTAGCTTCAACGCCCTGTAACACTTTAGTAAAGCTTTCTTAAACTCGACAAAAAGCATTTTATTACCATAATTTATTGTACAATCTATGCAGGAACTGTACAATCAATCAAAATAAAAAGCGAATGTTTGGCGTACTTATAGTTATGTTCTTGTTATCATAGTTAAAATTATCTATGTGAACATTAAATAAATAAATAAATAAATAAAAAAGTCTACAAATCTGATCCGGATTATTTGGAGATCCGGATCAACGAGGTTTGTAGTGCACTGCAAATGTTTTGCAACATGATGTATTGGATGAAACTAGGAAAGTAAAATGAGTGAGTAAGAATGTAATGAATGTTCAAGTTAGCACAGAAGTACTAAAATTCACAAAAATTTGGCCAGCAGTTTTTATTTTATTTTTTATTTCTTTTTAAGCTGTCCTTAAAATATTCTTTTTACAATCCAAGAAAATAAATCTGAAAAAGTAAGTTCCACTATTTTAGCTGTTTCTATAACACAGCAACCAGCAAAAGAAATTTTCCTTGAAAGAATTAGAAAAATGTGAAGACATCAAAAATAAACTATAAAAAGAAGAAGGTATTATTTGTTGGATGAGAAAGTTGCATGTTCTACTGAAATAAAGAGTTGTATCAGTAATAGCATAGCTACAGTGTTGGTGTCACCCTAGCAGGACAGATTGGTTGAAGAACCAGAAGAAAAAGTTCTCTTATCATCCCGATTGTAAGTTAAACAATGGCATGGTATTTTATTCATCTGCGTAAAATTCCAACTTATTCATAAGCTCTTGGGGCAAAGAAAACTGGGTAAAATTAGAAAAAATGAAAAATACACACAAAAAGCAGCCAAAGGTGTAAAAAGTAAAGAAATACTAGCAAATTAGGATCATTTAGTTATAGAAATTGGAATGTCAGCTTATTTTAAGTTAGAACAAGCAACTTTAAATGAGAAGGCCTTAAAATTTGGAATGAATAAATTGCTGAAGCAGTACAGAGGTTTAATACGCAATTTAATTACGGCAGAAGTTCTTTCGGAAAGCAACAGAGATGATATCGTCACTATTTCCAGGATCGATTTTCAACTTAGTGAAGTCAATTTGCCATTCAAGTCGAAGTGCCACAATTTCCCAGTAATGCCCGCATCATGCCTTCCAATATACAAATTCATTTTATATTCCTAGCAATGCATTCATTTTAATTTTCTATCATCATAATGTAAGATCGGCAAATACTGAATAGTACTGAAAATATTGTTGTTAAACAGCAATCATTACTTTTTGTTTAAGTTGAGGTGTCAGTTATGATAAGTCATGATAAAGACATTAATTATAAATTGAATACCTTTCCAATGATTTGAGAAACAATACGAAAATTATGGGAAACTACAAAGAAACAAATAATCCTCTTCGAAAATCATGGCTATACCAATTTAGTTAAATGGAAGTAGAATTGGATTTCGAATAATTTACGTGCGTGCGTGTGAATAAAGCATAAATTAAAGTAACAGTTACATAAGGTATTGAAAGTCCGTAGACGTGCTTGCTTGCATATGTGTGTGTGTGTGTGTAAAGCATAAATTACAGTAACAAGCTACGTAAGCTATTGAAAGTCCATAGATGGAAGTAAGTTATAACAGATTCTTTTACATCAGTGGTATTCAACCTTTTTTTTTTGTTGTTCACGTACCCTCAGATATAATTTATCTTTAACTATGTACACCCAAGGTTATTGGTACACATATCAAAGTATTGATTTTATTATATATAAATAAAATTCTAGGGCAAGCATCTAAGACATTACATAATTTACATCCAATATGTTATATTGAAGTCTAATACATTTCAGTTAAATATTTTTTTTAATAACTGAATAAAAAATTGTAATTTTACAAATAATTTCCTTATTGTATATAAAATTATTCAATGAATAACGGTATGGCTGAATTGAAGCACGAGGATAAATAAAAGTTGTGATGATTAGATGAAAATCAATCATTTGAAGAATTTATTGCAAATAATTAAAAAGGATGTCTATCTGAAGCCCATTACACATGGTTCTGTAGTTTCTCTTACAATTAGAAGGAGGTTTCAAATTGCCCAAGATAAAACTGCAATGCAATAACTGTACTGCAGTTCACAAACACAAAGTCCTGAAGTTGCAAAGCATTTTGATGGAGAAACAGAAGAAATGTTGTATTTTTACATTCAGTTAACATTCTTAATAATTTCACTAATATCAAAAGTAGAGCCTATCTTGAATTTAAGAGTATTTTAATAAGAATAAATTATAAAAAACTACAGTCACATATTCTTATAAAAGAAAACTCATTCTACGTCAGATCAAGGAAGTAAGAGAGGGGGAATCTTATTTTAGAAACTATTAATTATTGTGAAATTGGTCAGTCGTGACTGCTAAAAAATTAAAAAAAAAACAAGGGCGTTTAGGGCGTTTTCATTAACAAAATGCACTTTAAAATTTGATGAAGATTAATTTATCAAAAGCAAGAATCAAAAGTATTAATAAAAAAAAAAACTGTTTAAATATTTATTTAAAAATTTTCATTTTATTATGGTTGATTCAAGGAATTTATAATAACCATTAATTTTCCTCCATTCTTATATCAGCTAAGTAAGAGATGTACAAAAAGCTGGGTATGTTGTGATCTTTTCAAAAGAAAGGGAAACTCTAAATTTGCAAAATTATTTTTTTGTTGCCTACTGATAAATATAATTATTAGTATTATCATTATTTATACTATAACTGTAAATAGCGCAGAAAATTAGAAACTGGGAAGTTCCTTTTTACTTTTTTAAATATACAAAAATCCTCCTATAAGACTTTTTTTTTTTCATTTACTCTGAAAGATAAATGAATTAAAAACCCAAGGTTTTTATTTTAAGTTGTTAATAAAAAGCTGATGTGAATCAGTATATTCAGAATCAATTTTCATTACATGTAAATATATAATGGGGTGTCCCAAAACTTAAGACAAACTTTGGATGATTATCAAAGACACCAAAACAAGTCATTTTTGTCAGTAAATCCTGTCCGCAAATGAGTCGTTTGGCACAAGATGGAATCAAAGTGATCTCTTAACAAAAAGTAGTATGTAAATTTGTCATTTTCATTATAATATATGTTTCTTTGAATCCATCTAGGCGAAAACAGCTCATTTGTAGAAGGACAAAAATTACTTGTTTTGGCATCCTTGATAATCACTCAAAATCTGTCAGTCTAATATTGTGGCACCTGAACATGTGTGTGTATACAGACACTACCTAAAAAAATTCATTCATAAAATATAAAAATATTACCTGTTCCATAATGCTGTTTAATATGTAAGAGAATATTGTTGAAAGTGTTGTAGGGATTTGTTCCAAATTTCTCTCTCCACATTAGTTCATCCAAAAACGTTTGAACAGTTTCAATTCTCATTTGCATAAGGGTATTGCCAAACATGGGTGCGACTCTCTCATTTACATAAGCCATGGCATTGAGTATGAGGCATTTCTGAATGTCTACTTCACTTGATTGAATAACATGAAAAGAATGCTGATTAATGAAAGTGTTTGGTAGATTAAGACCCTTCTCGACTATCAAAGTGGAACTTGTATGTATGTAATCACCTAGGAAGTTTTCAATTTTATTGATGAGTTTGGAATTAAATGCACGTAAAGCAATGAGTCCAGTACCACGCTCGTAGGCACACCCAATAAACACTGTTGCTGCATTACTGCAGGAATTCTTGAGTAACTGAATGGAAAATTCAACTGGTTTGGCATCATTTCCACCCAATTTGATTTGTGATTTGATTTGATTGCTACAAATGGTGCGCAGCAAAGCAAAAACGGAGCGCAAAAAACAAGCGTCAACTTGCGTCTCACGCAAAACTGTTAATATTTCTTCATTGCAAGACCAATAATAAATAAGTCGCAACATAAATACAAAATTATAGCCAAGGCTGTCAAAAAAACTTCTATGTTGTATGGGCAAAACTCCATCACATACAGGACACTGCCACCGGTATCCTCCAGAACGATCTTTTTCATTCTTTGTATCAAGAATTAACTGCATTTGGGTAGCTCTGTGAATAGTACAGCGCTGGCTGATATGGAACAACCCATGTTCAAACATCCATTTTACCAGTTTAGACATCGGCTGGTCCAATATTTCTTTCATGGTGGTATCTGAAAAATGAAAGAATGACAATGTAATTAGTACGAATTGTAAAAAACAATTTGGCATTATTTGTATTTTGTAATAAAATAAAATAAAAAAATTCAATCATTAATAAAATGAACTGTTCAGAAGAAATAAAGATTTCAAAATACTCTCAATGTACAAAGTTTATGTTAACATTTATAATATATAAAAATCTACATTCTGCTAAATCTATTATTATATCTACTTTAATGTTTTCAAAAAAGGAAAGTAAACAAATAAAAAAATAACATTTCAGTTTTACTTTTCAACTGTTATTTTCTTTAGGGGTTATTAGTAACTATTTGTAAAGAGACAAATTTATCACGAAGATTTTAACAAATAAAATTTGCATCATCATATAGTACATTGATGTTTTTTGTTTAGTCTGCTTCAAGTGAAAACAAAGAACATCAGCATTCAGAGATATAATGCTGAATTTTAACATTGGACATTTCATAAATGCTGAATGGCTGACATGCATCTGTGAGGGATTATCTGAGCAACACTATGGGACAGTTGGATAGGACGGATGGATCAGTCCTCTGGCCACTGAGTTCACCTGACTTAACACATCCCTGTAAGAAGAAATCAAGACACTTGAAGAACATCGTGTATGAGACTCCAATTGACTCTGAAGAAAATCTCATTGCAAGAATCGCTGTCGCTGGTGCAAATACCAGGAATCTTTGAGCATTTAAAACAATCCATGATTTGACATATGGTCAATGTAACTTTCAAATGTCTCCTGACAAAGGCTCAGGAACTCAGCCCAAATACCAAATAAATTTCACCCAAAGAAGGAAAAACCCTTATCGAACATATTATTATGCTTTCATTATTTACATATTTAATAAACAAGGTCTACTCCTTGAGATTCCAATTATGTAAAGTGTGTAATGATAATTAACAATACTGAATGCTTCCAAATTCAGAACTGCCCGCGAATTTTAGAAGAGACAAGGTTAGGTATTGTTAATCTGATATCTTCTAAGGATATCTAGAAACACTTTATTTGTTTACTTTACTCTATTACAATAAAATAATCAATATCACAGAAGTATAGAACAAAGGATGTCTTCCGACACAATATTAAAAGGATGTAATAAATTGAAAATGAACCCGGGATCATTCTGATCTAAAAAAAAAACTTACCTAAATCAACTCTCTTCTGCTGAAATACTCCAGGAGAAGACTGACGTTGAGGTACCACTTTAATATTCAAGGAAGGATACTGGTTAGGAGGTCGGATTGTGGGTGTATAAGTTGTAATTATTTTCTTTACAGGCTGAACCTGAGGTGGCGGTTTAGAGCTTGAAGGAGACACTTCACTAACAGCAGCATTCTCAGTTTTCGGTTTATCATCTCTTTTAACCCTTAGTAGAGAAGTAGTTAGCATTGGCTTAGTGCTTGCATTTACTTTAGAAATAATACTGGCGGCCCCACTTTTTCTCCCGTGAGGAACAGCAGCCTGCGATAGGGAAACAGGAACAGGAGCCGTCTTGGGAGCCACTGAAGTAACACTAAGAATTTGAGGCACTGAAGTCTTTGACGTCTGTTTTACAGGAACTAATGAAACCGCCTAAAAAATTCACCAAAAAGTTTAAAAATCAATAAAAGTTACACGGTTATTCAAATCACCCATTAAGAAATTCCAAGAGAATAAATTTCTATCATTATTATAATGAACTTATATTTAATCAATAACTTAATGTAGAATATAAAATTAACAAGAATGCACATTAAAGCTCATTTATGGAGTTTTCTGAAACAAATAAGTAACTCCAACAATACAAGTTGCTGAAGCAAAACTCATATATGGATTACTAATATTGGAAGTAATATTAAGATAATGAATACTAAAACCCATCAACACTAAGAAATTATCATTATATACAACATGGTAATAATTTTATACAACTTACTTAAAGCAGGAACAGAAATCAGTAAAATTGAATCTTTGAAAAAAAAAAAGAAAGTAATATTTCCATTTCTTAAAAGGTAAAAATGAAGACTATTTTCCTATTTCTGAAGGAAGGGCACCTAAACTTATTTATCTCGATAAAAGCTCCATTGTATGAAAGGTAGGAAAAAAAGTCAATCATTGAGGGCAGAGATCTATCGATAAACTTACTAAATTACCAATAAATTACAACATCAAATTATCATCATATTTTGAATTTTGCTGAAAAATTATAATTATTAAATATATTTTGTTTCTCAACTAATCATCACAGAATGGTATAAATACTGTTATTTTAAAGATGACAATACTGCAATTTTTACAGACTGAAATTTTAGCTAAAACTATGTTTTTGTATTTAATTAAAAAAAATAAAAATTAAATAAATCAAAGACAAAACTTCAAGGCAAACTGAAAGAAAAATAACAATAAAAGCTTTATTAGTCCAAGTTACAGAAAAACAAATTTGGACGATTACTAATACATTTTGTTAATAAATTTGAATACAATAAAATATAAAAACAGAAGGAGGAAAAAAATACAGATATAAAGCCTACAGAGAACTTTTTAAAACAATGATAAGTGAAATGAAAATGGCAAATTATTAAAATACATTTTTAAAAGTAATAAACAAATAATATGAGATCATTTAAAAAATATAAACGCACTGTTATACATAAAAAAAAATCTATAAAAATACAAAAGAAAAACTATCAAAACATAGCTGTATATAGATTTTAAAATTCTGGAGCTTACAAAGCTTAATATTAGAAATAGTCAAACTATTTTTCTTCTATAATTATTGTTTAACATGATATATAATATATATTTATATATATTGTATAAGGAAATAATCTATACAAGCTTTCCAAACTAGCATACACAACATCTTATATGTACATAGGAAGGAGAGACAAACAGGTAACTTTAGCTTAACCATCTTCAGATCACGATGGAATTTCTTCAAAATTAGTAAAATCTTGCAAAACAAATCAGTTACTAAATATTAACAATTCATACAAACAAATAACAAAAGACTTTTTTTTTCTTTTTTTAAGTTTTGTTTTCAATTAATACCTTCATCTTCCCACACCCACCCTACTCTAAATATTTTTATATTTGTATATAATTTTTTTAAGCTTGGATTCTATTTGACAATTGTATAGGAAAACTGCTTTTTACCTTGTAACATTTCTCTTCTAAATGAAAACTTCAAACGGAAATCCCTAACTTTATATTGTATGCCACAAGAAATAAAAATGTATAGTGTATATAAGTGTAGATTTTTCTTTATTTTATTTTTGGTTATCATTTATTTACTGGTACATACTTTTTTATTTAATAATATTAATCTGATATTGTGATTAAAAAGTATACAAGTGTTTAACTTCATTACAGATTATACCAGTATTCAAATAAATGAAACGAGATGAAAAAAAGCAATTACTATTTTTTTATGGTTCCCTTTGACAAGATTTTTATCTCATTTAAAATCACTTACTTAATCATCCCACTTTTCTTTCAACTACTAAAATAAATTATCTGAAGACAATACTATTCTTTTGAATGTAGATTTTGCATTGAAAGTTTTTGAAACACAGGAATTCAAATTAGAAAAATTTGAATGTTCGGTAAAATCTAAGGAAATGTAAAATTTAAAAAAAAAAAAAAAAAAACGAAATTCTGTGCAGGAAACTGCATTTCAATAAGGAATCTATTACCGTATTGGGCCGAATGTAAGACGGCTCGAATATAAGACGAATGGCGTTTTTTGAGCTCCGATTTGATAAAAAACTATTGGTCGCGAATATAAGATGTTATACCTATTAACGAGGCGTAATTCGACAAATATTTCTAGTAAATTATTTAAAAAAAAGTTTGTTGACAAATTATCTTCCCACATCCTGTTCATGATGAAATCGTTAATAGTTTTGGTTGCAGTAATAGGCTTAATGTCAGTAATATTCAGTTAAATCTGTGACTTCTAAGCTAGGCGAAATGTCATTTATGAAATTAAATTAAACGATTTTTGCAAAAAAGTACAACACCACTAAGCGTAGTAGAATATATATTTTTTTTATTTTGGAGCATGTTGGTTAGGCCTACGATCGACTTCAGCCAACGCCACCTGGTGGCGTTGCTTCAGTGCCAGAGCACGCTTGGTTTCGGTTTCGTGCGCGCTTCAAGTTTGGTTGCGAATATAAGACGAAATAGTACTGTCGTGGATGGGATTTTGGAAAAAAATGCCGTCTTATATTCGGGCCAATACGGTAACAGTTGCAACTGTACAATGCAATGTCATCTGTAAATAAATTCACGATTACAAAATAATAAATCTAAGTGATTTCTTTAAAGTTTCAGCCACAACAAAATTATAATTGGTAATTTTAGGTAGTACGGTATAATCTAAAAATTATTTTAAAACTTTGTAGTATCTTTTTTAACCCATGGGAACCTCAGAGGATTTGGAGTAATGGATTTTAAACTTAGATATCATAGGCAAACCCTAGGCAATATTCAGTTTTATTTCAGAAGAAAGTTTCTTATTTCAAATTTCAAAATAATTTAATGGCATTGTTGCAATAACTTTTAGATAACTTTTTGACAAAAGCATTTTTACAATTATTTTCAGCTTACGGCTACTAAACCTAATAAAATTATAATTTTTCATTAAGTAAATAAAGGCCGAAATAAAATCCCTATTTCATGCAGTTTATTAATTAAATATTCTAGTTTAACAGCTTTTTATTAAATTAAATCATCTTGCTAATTCCTTAATGATAACAGACAAACTTCACTATTTATAAAAATCCAGAAACAGCATTAATTGCACAGTGTTAGTAATCTAGAAGCACTTGTAACAGAAAATGGATTTAAAAACTTTTATTTTACGTTTTAGTTCTTCATTCAGTTAATTCAAAAAAGATGAACTTATGAAGGGCTCGGGAATCAATATTCCTAGGATAAATTAGTCCGAACATGTCAATCAAAAAAATTTAATGAAAAAATAAATAAATAAATAAAGTTCCTAAAAATAGACAGCAAGACCTGAATTTAAAAATAGCCTGGCATTTATAAAAAAAATCTAACTTTTTAAGAAAATGACAGTGAAACTGCAAACTTTCAATCTGGTATACAGAATGTAGAACAGACAGTTAAACAAGAAAAAGCTGAATTCAAATGACCATAAGGCTAAAAAGATGCTCAGAATTTTTTTTTCAAGGATCCTGGTGTTCAATGACCAACATATGGTCATATGGGCAACCCGACGCCCGCCTGCCAATAGCCACAAGGAAAGAAATCCAATACCCATGTTATACAGGGTACGATGAACCTTAGGATCCACCTGTAGATGAATTAATCAAGGGAAAAATATCTGATCAGAGCTGGAGATCAAACCTGGCTCCTCCAGTCTTGGGCTAACAGGCCCACACAGTTAGATTACGAGTACATATAATGTATTGCAAAACAATGAATTCATACTAGTTTTGTTTTTAAATTTATGCTTCATTTAACACTACAGCAATTTTTTTTTATGTTTTTAATCTTGTCTAAATATTTCTTTATTTTTAATTATTACTTAGGACAAGAAACAATCACTGATTTGCTTGTTTCACAACTAACTTTGAAACAACTGGGCCAAATTGTCTTAAAATATCTCAAAGTTTTAACAAAATAAATATAAATATCAAACGTAAACTAAAGTATTTTAATAATGTTACTTTTCTCTTTGAGAGTGTAAAATTGTCAAATTGTAAAATTGAGTGTAATTTGAATAATTATGAAACAACTAATAACATATGCTCCGCAAGTGTAAAAGAATGCTTTAAACAAGTCTTGTTAGAATAGGTGTATCCAGGATTTTTGAAATGGAGGGGGGTTATGACTGATGGTCGTAGTCATTCAACCAAAACTTAAAATATGTTCTGGCCTTTCCCATATGGGGGAGGGAGGAGGTTACAGATAAACTGATTAACTTTCCAACCAATAAAAAGGTCCAAAATTGTAGATTTCTTCCATTTTTGGATGCAATGGGGAGCAGGTTCTAACCAATCTTTCTAACCCCACCCCTATAAGCCAATGCTTGTAATTATTGTCTATTATAGAACACAGCACATAAAATTGAAAAGAAAAAAAAATCAGGAAAGATAGTGTTTTTAGGCACCGATAAATGAGATAGATCAACCTTCCTCAAAAAGAAAAGGTTTTTATGAAAATCAATCATAAATATACTCAAATAACAGGAAAATGTAAATGTTCAGAAAGTCCACAGGAAATCAATTGGGTATGCTGGGAGGTAGATGTTTGATGAAAATTTGCTGAATACTGCCTAATCAAAGCAATATTTAGTTGCATAGTGGTATTAGTGCAATTCAAAGTAGATCTGTTTTTAATATCTTCTATGGGTCAATCTTATTTATTGTAAAATGAATGAGGGGAATATGACTTTGAAGTTTAACTAATCTTCAAGACAAAGTATTCTACTCAGCTGCATGTCACTAGGACTTCAAAAGCACAAGAAAATTTGCAATGAAAAGCATTACATAAAACATTTCTTGTTTAAGTCAAAACACCTCATAAAGATCTCTTTATGTTTAATTTTCTTTTTCTGTGTCTCAAAAAAAAAAAATAATGATGACTCAAAGATAAAGTTGCATTCATTCAATTTGAAATCATAAATCTAAAGTATATTTAAAAGTACAGTATATCATTGATGAATATTAAGTTGGTCTTAAGTTTGAAGATAAGAAAAACAGGGGCTTTTCTTGATTTTACTTTTGGCTGTCTCGGGCCATTCCTGAAATTGTTTATGATAATGTATAGTGCATCCCTTTTGGCAGTGATGTGCAAGGGTAGTCCTACAACTCCTTCTTTAAGTCCACTAAACTCTTTAAGTTCCGAAGTCAAAGAAAATAAAGCATATCAAAACTGATATGGAGGAGTTGCTGCAGACAAAACCTCTTCAATCTATAAAATACCAATGGCAGTTCATAATAAGACTTCCATATACTGATATTATTCTGAATCACATTTGGAGTTTGGAGGGGAGGGGGGTTAATTGCTTGTCGATTTCTGGGATCTAAAAATAGCATTTTTCAGAATAGGATAGCTGAGGAAAAGAACTAAAAGACCCGAGTCCTTCTTTTTTTGTACTATTATTTCTAAGAAAAAGATGTGAAATGAGATGACATTAAAATATTGATTGCTAAAGCATTTAAATTCTGTGTGTTTTTAGAAGGTGTGTCTTTAGGTTAAATCTAGATTAAACCCATAGAATCAGAAACCTAACATCTGCAATGAAGGCTGTTTCAAAGTTTCAATGAAAAGATTCATCACTTCCTTACAGTTGCTTTTATTCTGGAATGAAAAGCTTCCAGAATCAAATTATGTAATGTTATCGTATTTAATTTTTAATACGGCAGTTGTACTTGTGATAGTTGAAAATCTATGAATAAAATAAGAAAACTTCCGTGTGTCTAAACTACATCTGAGGTCGAGTTATTTCACATGAAAGAGTCAACATTACAAGAGGAGGTAGAAAAAAAAAGTCAAAGTATCGAGATTCCAACTACTTCAATATAATCTTTGATAGATGTAATACATGTTTAAAAACAAAAAGAATATAAAAATAATATATTTCATATGTATATATTAATAATAGCTGAAAATTACTGCATGTAATATATGAATATAGTTATAAAATGACTATTCATATGATTAAAATTAGTAAGAAACTATTAATGTCATTTTCTAAGTTGCTAAAATGAATTAAAGTAAATATCTGTGATTTCTATACATGATTTAAATGAGAAAAACTATGTAGTAATGCTATTCGAAAAAAATAACAGGGTAAAGATTTCATGAATACATTATGGGAAAAGCTTCAAAATTGCTTCTGCTTTCAATCATATAAAACAATATGATTATTAGCAGAAGTAATAATAAAATTTATTTTACAGGTAAGCTTCAGTAAATGCATAGCAAGTGAAACTATAATTTCTGTCGAGGATACACAACAGATTACAGTATTAGAGAATGGGATTAAGATAAGATAGGGGATTATCCAGAGCTTTCCATATATCCATATATGACAAAACAAAACAAAAAAATTCTTAGATTCAACAGCAGAGGAGAAAATGCCATCAAAATCAAAACATCCCATTGTAATACTATTATGCAAATTAACCAACAAATAAAACTTTTTTTGCTGTACAATATGATTAATAGGAAGCTGTTGCAAAATTATCCACAAAACATTATCCTGCACAATATTTTTAAGTTTTGAACTGGATATACAACTCTTTGTAAGATATAAAAAAAAAATGGGAAAATTACTGCATCTGCACAAGTCTGCAGTCATAAATTCAACTCTAACATTGCTAAAGTTAGTGAACCCAAACAATGTACGCAAACTGACAAAGGCAAAACATGTCCAAAACCAAAATATTCTCTATTACCTTTTAGGCAATGTATTGGTTGTTTTAATGAAGTATTTCAATGGCACGTGTAACTCAAACATTTAATGGAAACAACAGAGAAGGAATAAGAATAAGAATCTGGACCTGTAAATAAACGAGAAAGTCTATTACAGGCAAAGTAAGATGTCTGTAATAAAGACAATTTGTCTTTCAAATTTGACTTCTATAATTTAAAACTCATGGAAAGCCTTTACATACATATCAAATCCAACACCCTGTACCCTGAAACTTCACTGCACCAATAAAGTAGCAATCTTCTCAGTTATTGACAAGAATGCTTACATCTTTACATAGTACAATCGTCAAGGAAGCAAAGGCTTTCCTTTGTGATCTTAAACCAAGGCCAGATTTTTCAAACAGGAAATCAGTATATCCAGAGTCAACATCAATTCTTCAAAGCTTTATTGAAAGGTGGTTGGTTTGTTTGGGGTTTTTTTTATTCCAGGGTTTGCATGGGTAGGACAGAACAACTGATCATATCATTAGTCAAGTCTGCAAGGGTAAATTACACAAACTATTAGAAACAATGGACAGCCAGGCTAAATGCTAATGCTTGCCAATGACAGTCCACTATAATATTTGCCTGCCTAAGTAGCAGAAGCTCTATTAATGCTGGCAAAATGCTATAATTGATATAGCACGTATTGCAAGTCTATAGGTTTTGTTGAAAATGCAGGAATTGTAATAAATTGCAAAATGTTTCTGAAGCAAAAATATAGAAATTGCAGTAAAGATACGTGCCCTGATCAATGCAATTGTAGTAAATTCGATGTTCTTCTCCTTTCAATTGATTTCTGATTCGGTAATAATTCATTACACGTTTTCAAACCAACTGACTTAAACTGTATACAAAAGGTGACTATTTTATGGCTTTGTACAATTACAAATTAATGATAATTATGAGGTACAGTGTTCCAGGTACTATTTAAATGTTTCTATGAAAATGTGTTTTTAAGGTATTTAAAAAAAAAATTTGATGCTACATTTAACAGAAAAACAAAAAGCTATTAAGTAAATTTCAGTAGCTAAAACAAATTATGGTTTCCTCATGAAAGTATTCACAAACTGATGCAAACATTCTTTATATGGATTAAAATGAAACAACTGACAAACTAGGTCATGGTACAAATAATAATAAGATGGACAGTTAATTAGATGTAGAAAAGTGATAGTAATTAAAGCTTATTTTTAGGAAATTTTTATTACACAGCATTTTCTAATACTTTTTCACCTGTTAGTATTAATCTGCAGGTTCTAAATAACTGGTTTAACTGCACTTCTACATAAAGTTTTATGCAGAAAATTGAAAATTGTTTAAAAATTGAATAAAAAAACTGAAATTTAAAACTTAGCACTCCACCATTTTTTTAACGATTTCAATTAACTGTAGTAACAGCAACTTCAAAGTAGTCATTTTTAGTACTTGTGAGGAAACAAGAAATAGTGAAGATATGAGATGGCATAATGGTAAATGTTATGTAAGGTTTCTGAAAAAAGTCGTACACCACAAGAAAAACAACTTAACGGTTACGCAGAAAGTCAAAAATAGCAGCAAAACTACTAACTACCACTCAAAATTACATGTACTTCAAAATTCAAGTTTCTGAAAGAAATAATATTTTACTACAATGTTACAGTAATGCAAAATGCTTATTCATTACAATTGTTGAAATAATATAATGGCTTATAGAAATGACAAAAAAGCATAAAATGGCACAAATGATTCAAAGAAAAATAGTAATAAAAAGAATTTGTACTCTAAAAATTTCTAATTAAATACTTGTTGCCCCATAACAGCCTTAGCTGTTTCAAGTTGTTCATGCAAGGGCATGGTCTAAACTTCCAAGAAAAGAAAAAAAAAGGGTGTACTTTCTTAGTTCATATCATTCTTAATAAATAGAGCACGCCTATAGGCATCTGTAAATTGCCTTCCCTTAGAACCTCTTTTAACTTCTCATTCTTTCAAAATCCCTTGGAAAACAATGAAAACCATCTCAGTGTCCTTATTTACATCTGACTGTAATAACTTATCAAATTAAAATGAAAATGAAAAATGTTTACTTCGACTCCGAAAATCTTATTACAAGGAAAAAAAAAAAACCAAAAAAAAAAACCTCAAATTTAATTTTTTATATCCAAACGATCAGACATGAACACTTTGGTATCTGATAGTTAAGTGATTTATTTTCGAAGCTTTATGATAAATTTTGGCAATAATATAGTATACAACAATAACAATATAAAGAAAAGAAGATATAAAATACAATAAAGAAGCTACAGCTTTGACTGAAGATATAATAAAATTCTATTTATAAATGCACTCTTTATAGATAAACAATCTACAGCATACATTGCAAAATAAAAATTATTGAAAGTAAAAGATTTTACAATGATGTTAATTGTTTGTCACTACAAAGAACTGTGATATATATAGTTAACAATGGCAATCTTTGATTCTTTTAATTTCTATTTACTATTTCTACAACAGTGATCTCAAACTCACAATCTCCAGGGTCACATTTGATCCAGAAAGGACTTTGTGTGATCCACTTTACAATTTAATTGTTTTGCGGTCTATTCCTTTCACTGGTGCCAAGTTCTGGTTCGGTTTCTCAAAGAGCTCAGCAAATACGAGATTGATCAGAAATTGAAAAAAAAAAAAAAATCGTGGAAGAGTGGAAAAAATTACTAATTTTACTAAAATTATTTTCTGAAAGAGAAATGCAGGAAAATCCTTTTTTCATACTAAAATTGTTATTAAAAATAAAAAAATAAAAAATATTGTTAATGTAAGGATTGCTTTTCTTCTGCTAATAGATGGTCTCATCTATTAGCAAAAGAAAAGCAATCCTTATATTAACAATATTTTTTTTTTTATTTAACCCTAAGTAAATAGTCTACTTATGACCAACAGTAAATATTAACATCATACTGTAATAAGCTTACAACAACTCATTTTTGACCCTTAAACTGAAATAAGATTGAGACCACTGCTCTACAATAACTACTCTGTATATTTACTGCTTACATAACAGCATAACATTTACAAGAACTTTGTAGACAAAGTTTAAACACTTTTCTGTATCAATTCAAGAAAATTAGAAAGCAAAATGCCCCTTTCGAAACTCATCTTCTTCAGTTTTCCAAAAGAAACCTCTGTAGAGTCGAGCAATACACAATCGGATCTGGTTAAACGAGTAAAGTGTTTCGTGTTGCAATTCAGCAAGTGTAATCTGCAGATGATTCACCAGGACTTCTAACACATGAGACATCATATCTCCCGATATGTTGAGAAGCTGACTAAGGCGCTCGTAATCCAAATTCTCACCCAAAAACAGAGAATCGATAAGATATACCTCAGCAGCACTTTCACTAATTCTCATGTTGTTGGCAATGTCACGAACATCCTTTCCCGATTCATACAGGCTTACCGCATGAGCTTTGTTAGATGTTCTTCTTGGCTGACCATATATCATATGCAGACGGGTAGGTGATAACTAGAGAAAAAATTAAAAATACTTGATTAATACTAAAAGTATTTATTGATAACTAGCTTGAATCAACAGATAAATTCAAAACCTTTTTGATGTCACTACAAAATAATCTTCAACAAAAACCTTATGGTTTGTTTTTTTTCTTAACCCATTTGATATCTAGATTACAAATTCAAAATCAACATAAAAAGTTTCAGTGCACAAACACATTTTCAAACGTGAACTATTCAAATAGATAAGAAATAACCCTACAGTAAATTTAAGAAAATAACTTCCCTGGAGATTTCATGGAAGTGTACAATTTCGTGCTTTGCAGAATAGCCTTACACATGTCCACTTGTGAGAATGAACAAACCTATGTTAATAGATATCAATTTTTCAAATGCTTGTCTTTTTTCCTAAATAAATAGCTTCAATTAAACTGCTCATGAATCTGTAGATTTGTTAAACATTTTAAATAAAATCAAATCAACTTAATTTAAATTGCAGTGCTCTAAAATTCTACCAGAATACCACCTAAAGTAACTCACTAAGAGCCACAGCAACATCTGTAAGTGCTGTCTATCTGTATATATCCATCTTTTCTTTTACAGACAAGTCACAAGTTATTTTATTTTGGATAGGATTGAAGGAATAGAATGCATACATTTATAATATAGGAGGCGTGTTTTTTAAGTAAGTAACGTTTTGAAATTAAAAACACTCAAGTGTACTTTATCAATTTTATTTTTACATGAAAGCCTGTACTTTAATCTACTTTTCAACATAATTTCCACCAATATTAAGGCACTTGTCGTATCAATCAACTAACTTTTGAATTCCATCCTCATAGAAATCCCCTTACTCAGCATGCCATGCCTCTTGTTTTGGATTGCACGGCACAGTTTAGTTAAGGTCTCACAATAGGTCTCAGAGTTTATTGTGTCACCACGAGGCAAAAAATCCACAAGCAACACCCCTTCCTATCCCAAAATACAGTACACATGATTTTTCGGGCTGAAATGAGCGCGAGCTCATGCTGGGTACCGAAAATGTTGACTGGGTGCACAAAACCAAACCTTTAGCCAGTGCGTTGACTTTCCTTGAGCAATACAGTGATTTTGGTGATGATGTTTTAAGCAAAATTGTCACAGGCGACCAAAACAACAATCCATGAAATGGCGGCATTCAACATCACCCAAGAAAGTGAGTTCAAGCAAACAATTTCACCCGAAAAATCATATATACTGTGTTTTGGGATAGGAAGGGGGTGTTGCTTGTGGACTTTTTTGCCTCGTGGTGACACAATAAAGTCTGAGACCTATTGTGAGACCTTAACTAAACTGTGCCGTGCAATCCAAAACATAAGGTATGGCATGCTGAGTAAGGGGATAAACAATCAAATCAGGCGGCAGATTTCTAATAGGACGGAATTCAAAAGTTAGTTGAACGATAAGACAAGTGCCTTAATATTCGTTAAATTATGTTGAAAAGTAGATTAAAGTACAGGCTTTCATGTAAAAATAAAATTGATAAAAAAATACTCTTGTGTGTTTTTAATTTCAAAACGGTAATTACTTAAAAAACACGCCTCGGAATAACTTTTTTCCTAAGTAATAGGTTTTGTTTCTTTAATTTTCTTACCTAAACAAATAACTTTCAATTAAACTTCCCATCCAGACAAATTGGAAAACTATACTCTGTCCAAAGAACTGTGGCATCTGAAAGGCTAAGGGACTTTAGCCGTTCAGGTGCCACGGTTCTTTGGACAGAGTATAATATGTATATCAGCTAGTTAAATAAATAAATAAATAAATAAATGTGATACAGTTCATGGAAATAACCTAGTTTTCATAAATAGGGAAAGACTTTAAATCAAATTACAGTTTGTTTTTTTTTTTTTTTTAACTTGTTTTAGTTTTTTAATTTGACTGTATGCAACAGGAAAGCAAAGAATTTTCAAGTCAGTGAATGATCTATCTTATTTTCATTAGTAATCAAAGTATTTGAGATCATATGAAACATTTTCAAAATCAAAATTACTTGATATTTGATTATCCATTTTTTTCCCCCTAATTAATTTTGATAGAATGTTCGAATTATAAAAATTTAAATATAAATACTGATATATTTGCTTAATTTAAAAGAATCTGCTGCAACATCAATTGCTATCAGAAAACTGATGTATGTAATATACTATTAATTAGGAAGAAAGGAAATCGTACCCATATGGTGTAGACTCCATCCTCCATAATGGCTTTTTTTTTTAAAAAAAAATTGAAATTCATTCAGAATTTACTTATAGATGCTTCTTAAGCAAAAAAGTTAAAATGCTGCCTAAATGATTTCATGAAATAATGTAAAAAGGAAGTATATATAATTTTAGGAATACAAACTGCACTGGTTTCAGCTGTTATTCAGAAAACTATCTTTCTTAGCAAAGAAATATGAATAAACGGTTAAATTGAGATTCCCTATTTAGTCAGCAGAACCATTTTTCACTCATCCATGAACCACAGCGTTATCAAAACGAACGAAAGAAGTTTTTTCGTGTTTAATTTCCTTCCAATACAGCAATCTATTGAGCATTCACAATTTCTCATGGTTAACTACTGATGTAAGCGGATGCTAAGCTACCCTGAAAAAAAGCAATTCTTCCTGCAGGATATAATGATATAACAAAACAGCTGAATTAATGCTGGAATTGTACATTTATTCAATTATTAAGAAAACTCGCAAATTATAAAAATTAAATTAAATGTTAAAAAGGCAGAAACCTGAAATTAGCCAAGTAATTTTTTTAGGAAAAAAAATTATTAAAGAAAAGGTTTCTAGTCAAACCATAAGCCGCTTAAAAGAATATATTAGAAATTTTAAGATTATTATAATAATTCCAGTATCTATAAATCTAGTCATACAAAAAATTGAATTTGAAGTCCTCTAATGTAGCTATTAAATATAGATAAAAGCCTCAAAAAAAAGATGTTCAATTCAAGAAAATAGCTCATACCTGTGTTAAAACAAATTATCTTACTCACAATTCCACATAGATGAATTTTTGTTTGTTATCCCGAAATAAATAACTGTGCTTATTGGCAACAATCATTACACCATACTGTTTGCCCACATGATGTATAAATACAACTCTGAATTCCCTCTACTATTTTTGACTAAGCCTATGTTCCAATTTCACCTCTGTTTGGCTTAGTTTACATTGAGTGCACTTGCTATTTTCATTTTTCCTTGGCATTGTTATGTTTGTGTGTGGGTGTATGTTTATATAAGCTTTCTGCAAGAGTAGTTGTATTATTAACTTGTATTAATTTTTAATTTATATTCCTAATTTGAATTAATCACTAATCTACATTCACTTAAGAATACTCAATGCATTCAGCAATTTTCAGGAAGATTCTAATTCCTACAAATTTCATAGGTGCATGAAATAATGTTTAAATAAAAAAATATGATAAAATTAAGTCATGTTTATGTTGAATTAAATTTGTCATGAAAAGGAAATAAAAAAAAAAAAAAAATAGCTCTTAACTGTGCTGGCTACATCCAAAAAGCAAAAACTCCATAAAAAGTCATATAACCCTAAACATTTATTTCAATTTCAAAATTGTTATTTTATTTTGTTAGGGATCTATCTATAGAACAGGGATCTATTTACTTCAGTTACGCTTGAGCTTGAACAGATTGCATCAAAGCAAGTATCCACACATTTAAGGTAGGGGACAAGTAGCTCTGTACGATGTACAGGTTTATGAGCTAATCGCTGGAAGTGAACAAACTGTTCCAATATCAGATGCAAACTCAATGATTCTACTGCTGTTGAAATGACAAGAGACTTCTTTGTGTAGTATTAATATCAATTAGAATTAATTTCCTTAATGTTCATAACAAATAACTTTTTTATTTATAAACTTAGCAAGCTAACATTCCTAAAGTAGGCTTTTTTTTTTTTTTTCATATTATAATGTCTCTCTAAAACTTAACTGTCCTTACAGTTATTCCTAGCTATTTTCATTAATGGTGACAGGCTTAATGTGCATGTAGTGAGCGAGTGATGTACTGAGTGCATTATTTATATTTATTTTATGATATTTATTCTGTAAAGGATTATAACCAGAAAAGGAAAACAAAAAGGGGAGTGGTGAAATTTTGAACAAGACATTACAACCCAACAGAAATGCTCTAATGAATCCATCTGAAAGACACATGAACTCCACTTCTATATAAATTAAAATAAATCAAACTGAAGATATTTGTTTGCTTGTTTGTTTGGTTTAAAGAACAACAGATAACTTTTAAACAAAGCAATTTAAGATTTATCCTTGAAAATTTTAAATCACGAAATAGTTTGTTGCTTGCTTTTATTCCACCCTCATTACTTTAGTAACTACAATAAATAAAACAAAAAATAATCCTACTTTGCTTAACCTTGAATTATTAAAGAATCATCAGTTTAAATTATTAAAAATTTTTAAGACACATTCATTTAAATAATTTTAGTATCAAAGCTTCATTCAGAATTAGCAGGTTTTTTTAATGTATAATCTTCATTAGCTCTACTGCAGTAAGTATTCACCTAACAAAAACATCCCGAGATGATTCCCAAGAATTCACAAATTCATATAGATGATACATTCAACTTCTTTTTTGTTTTGTTTTTTCTCTTTTTTTTTTAATTAAGCTCCAGCAATTTCTTTAAATCCATTTCTTCTGATTTAATACATAACCGACCTATTTAATATATATAAAGGAAGCCCTTTTGTGTGTGTGTATATAGAGTGTACACATACACACACAAAATACTTCTTCCTTACATTTTAGGATTCCTTCATATTGTAACAATGCATTTTTAAAGTGTTGAAGTAAAACATGTATATATTTATATATAAATCAAATTGAAGTTCTTCAAGGCAGTTTCTTTGTAAAGATTATTTGCATGGATTAAGCTTCCTTTTTTCTTTTCCTTTGTGTGTGTGTGTGTGTGTGTGTGTGTTCAATATTAAGTTCCAGATTGTCAGCTTCTTACTGTCTGTTGTAATCAAATCTGGAAAATTTTAATTTCAAGAATGAAATTTGCAAAAAAAAAAAAAAGACTATCTTACATCAATTTTAACGAGTCAGTCAAGAGATTTTTAAGGCACTTCTATTATGCCATAACATTTCTAAAGTTAATTTCCCCAAGTTTGTTTATCCCATTAGCTGCAATCCTATAAGTAACTTTCATAGAGCAAAACAGTTCTACAAGCACTTTGGCATAATTACAATATATGTAGTAGCGTCAATACTTAAGACAGAAATAAACATTAGTAAATAAATAAATAGATTCAACAGATACTATTTGAGTTTAAACTGCACCCGATACCCAATATATCAACTATAATAGATAAAATAATTTATTTGTAAATTCAATAATTTTATCTAATTATCACATAACAAGCCATTTTTATAACTATACTAAATGACATAAAAGTAATAAAGAAATCTCGTCCATCAATGTCAAAATAAATAAATAAAAATGAATGTTAAATTTGCTAACTGAAACTATTAAAAACAGGAACATTATTATCTATTCTTAAAGTTCAAGGAAACGGCTTGCATTTTAAATACCTAATTATAGCCCTAGTCTTATGAAATCACTTGTTCAGCTTTCACGAGATTTTTAATGCATGTATCATAAAACCTTACTCCACTATGTAAGTAGAAACTTCAATGTAAGCTCATTTCTGCATGTTTAGTTACGAGGCATATTCCGAAAGTAAATGCATTTGGGCTATTAAAAAAAAAAAGCGAGAATGTATTTTCAAACAATTTTATTTTTATCCAATTGTGCAAATCTTAAACTACCTTTCTATGTAGTTTCCACCAGGTAGAGAGTTTATCATAAAGGGACTAGTTTTTGTATCCCCACCTCATAGAATTGGACCACCTGTGAAGACAACCATGCTTTGACTTTCTTATCATTGAAGAATTATTGTCCACCAAGGAACTTCAGGAACAGGAGAAAGTTACTCAGAGGCAGGTCAAGGGGAATGATCCATTTGTCCCCAACATGACAGGCACACTCAGCTGCCAAAACTCAAGCCCTCGTCACATCATTTGGTTGGCAATAAATGGAACACTTCCCTTACAGCCCTGATCTACCTCGTAGTGACTTTCACCAGTTCCTGCATTTTAAGAAGTTCCTTGGGAGTCAACAATTCTCCAATGATGACGAAGTTAAAGGTGCAAGCATGGTTGTCTTCACCATTGCCCAGTTCTACGAGCAGGGAATACAAAAACTAGTGCCCAGTTATGATAAATGTATCAACAATGATAGAAACTATGTATTAGAATAGTTTAGGTTTGACAAATCACAAAATAAAATTGTTTGAAAATACATTCTCGTTTTTTTTTTTTTCTTTTTTAGATAAAAGATACTTACTTTCTGAACATGCCTCATACTTTCATTGCACAATAACGCTACTTTAATAGGGAGAGTTTGCTTTATTAATGAATGAAAAATTTAAGACATAAATATAGCTGCATATTTTAAACAATCTTTAATGAAAAGATAACTAAATGAAATGATAAGACATATTTCCCAGCAAACATTTCTTTACCAATAAACAATGAAATTTAGAATTTATTTGAAGACAGGAATACCTTGTCTCTCTGTAGAACTGGATTTCACATTTATCACATAATGTAGTTTTACCAAATCAAATTTCAGGATTTTATAGACTTAAATAAAAATGTCACTGAAGGTTGAAAAAGACCATACTATTTGCATAAAGTCAACAATTTATGAATATTTAAAAAGGAAGCTAAAATTAGGTAAGTTGTTAAAGTAACTTTATTTTAGTTGTCAATTTTGACTGTTTCTAAAAAGCAATCTAAAAAAATTTAACTAATTTAGTTGTCTTTAACTGAAACAGTATCCATTATAAATCCCTAGCTGGTTATTTGCTTGAAAGCAGATTTTTTTCATATTTTAAACAATAAATAAAAGATTTAGAAAAATAAAGTAAAAAAATTCATTCTCTAAAGGTAAGATAACTTTATGCAAATAATAATCGAAACTAAACATCTTCAATATAGCTGAACAAAAATTATGCTTCTACCATACCCTTCTATGAGCAGTTGAAGTATATCAAAAGCAGTACATAACAGTTTCTGAAATTAATTGGGCATGTTGGGCATTTAAAAAATAAAATAAAATTTTCTCAATTTAATAAGCACATAGATATTGAAACCACATCATTATACATCAAAACATAGCCACACCATCCATGTTTGTGATTGTATTTTATGGCAGTTCATTTTCAAGCTTAATCTATTTCCTGTCTAATCTTTTTTTTAAGCCTCTATAACTGGTCTCAATAGTAAAGGGCTTTTCTTAATAGGTTTCTGTAGGTGACATTTTTGCTGCTTTCTTTTGCAGCCACTCAGTTCTAATTAAAAGATAAGTTAAACCGAATCAACAAGAGAAAACTACACCTTTCCAATATTTTTTTATTACCCTAGTATGGAATGACTGCATCGTTTTGCCGAGTTATTTCTCTCGACTAAAATACTTCACGTTTAAAACAGTCTCGCATCAACTGTTTTTAAATCGACGAACAGTTTGTAGAACAAGCAATTCTACAAATGTAGTATTCTAGACCGTAACAAATACCTGCCTAACTATTCGTATAATAAATAAGAGCAACCATGCAAGATGCTATGAATAATATTTTATTTTAACCCCCACCCCAAAAAAAAACAAAACTGAAAACATTGTCAACTATAATATATTTTTTTCTTTTCTTTTGTAGCTGAAGATGTAGAAATAGTAAAGTATTTATATCATCCAAGAATGTTGCAAGGAAAATTTAATTACAGAAGAAAGAAACAAAATTTGGTTTAGACTTAAAATTTTATGTGAAATAATTTATCCACCTCAATTAATGAAAAATATTAATGTGAAATTTTAAACCTTTTAACATATATATAATTTTTTTTTGTGGATGAACTGATGGATATCTCCTTTGAATCAGTCAAAAGTTAAAAAAAAAAAAAGTAAAAAGAATTATAATATTGAAATAAAACCGTCCACATAATGAATATATGGATTATTTTCAAAACAAACAAATAAAAAACTTAAAAAAGAAAAAATTAATTGAAAAATTTTTTTAAAAAATTAAAATATAAAAAGAAAGGGAAAATGCTAAATAAAGTTAATTCTGATATTTAGGAGAGTAAAAAATAAGATAAATTTTCATTGATCAGTTTCTTTTGTGCATAATATCTAAAAAACAAATTATATAAATTTATCCAAGACAAATAGAAGTATTTATTCAGTTAATTACTCAACTTTTTGTTAAACATATTTTTTTTTTATTTATTTATTTTGCTAAACATTCTGATTATCTACATTCTTTTTAAATAATTTGAAAAAAATGGGAATTATTAAACTCAGTGAATTATATATAGTCTTAATGGAATTTCAACTTTTTTTTTTTTTGTTTTGTTTAATAATGCTTCAAATTTCATACAGACAAAGAATAACATTATATTCAACTTTCAAATAATACGGAATACCTTAAATAAGATCATATAATCAAACTCAACCATTTTCATAACCACTTGCATAAGAAATTATCATAAAATTAACATCTTAAATATCTTATCTAAGTTCTCATATTTTTTTAATACAAATATAAAAAAAAAAAAATACTTTCTTTGAAGTAAATAAAAAATAATAAAAATAATAAAATCGCACAAAATATATGAATGAAAAGTTACTCTAATCCATTATATTAAGTGGCAATATGTTTTCCTGATGATGACCTTGGCAATATCTCCAGATATTGTTCAGGGATGAACTTATAAAAATTAATTTTAGCTCTAAAAATTTATTACAACAAAAATTCCAGAGATGAAGCAAATTTAATAGTACAGAATTTTAATAATTTTACAGCTCTGAATTTTATATTTAACTAAAGCATAAAGAATAAAACACTGCCACAAATACAATAGAATAGGATACTTCTTATTCTCTATATTACATATTTATTTTATGAAACAGGATTTTTATCTCCTTTCCTTCAAATTAATCCAATGTATGATTTTTCATAATATTAGCAATATCTGAAAACTGAATTATTAAGAGATGATTAATATTCTTTCCAAGACTAAATTTCATCTATATCATTCTTAACTATAATTATTAATTGCTGCTTATACATAACTAAACAATAAGTAAGAGATAAGATAGACTTAAGAACAAAAGTTTGCTGTCTTGTATTGTGCTGTTCCGACTACAGAAATGAGCATATGTGTGAACATAAAACGAAAAGTTCAATCTACGCTCTCTGTACGTCTATATGGTAATAATTTTTTCAATGTTTCATTAATGATTTTTTTTTCCAATTTTATATATTTCTTTTGATATAACCATCTCTATCAAATTCAATTTTTAATTAATAATAATAATAATAATAATAATAAGTAATGTAATATTAAATATATTAAATTTTAAAAATAACGAAGTTAAAACAAGAAAAATAAAATAAAATAAATGTGAAGCTGAAATTGCTTTTCCATTAATACATACCTGCCAATTAAAATAAAGGTAATCCTCTTCACTGTAATTCTTGTATTTCAAGTCAAAGCGAGTCACGTCTCAAGTTGATTTCAAAAGATCGGCAACCAAAGGCAGCAGTTTTGTTGGATTTTAAATACTAGTCCACCGTCCTATTGATGAATACTTTTCAACTACTTTGTTAGTATTTAATTAATATTTATTCTTTTTAAATCGTTTTAGGAAATGTAAATCTTTCTTTGCTAAAATCAGCTGAGTGTGAAGCTTTATTTTCTAATATTATTAATTTTGTGAAAATTATTTCAAATTAACATTACATTAATAATTTCACTTGTCATTTCAAGAAAGAAAAAAACAAAAAGTTACATACAGAAATTGGAAAGGAGCATCTTTATAGAATGCAATGTTTATTTCCTTTTTCTTTGTGTATGTGTTTTATTTTCCTTTTTTATGTTTGTTTCTTTGTTTTTATATATAATTTTAAGCAAAACAATGCAATGAGACAAACCAAATAAATGAATTTAAGAAACAAAAAGGAAAGAAAAGAAAGAAAGAAATGTAACTGATAAAATCTTAAATAGTTACCAAACTGGAAAACAACAATAGCATTTTAGCAGAGCATTATATCAAAATTAAGAACAGGTAGAGTTACGATCTTCATCGTTACAAAATAATGTCTAAATGAAAACAGTAATGTTGTTATCATTATAGAATATTTTCCTAATAGTTGAAGGGAAATGAAGGTTAATTCTATAGATGCATTAGATTAATGAAGTAATCACATTAATAAATAAAGCTTCATATGGAATACTTGTATCATTTTAAATTTTTTAATAATTTGTCAATCATTTATGTATTCATACTATTCCTATTCCAAAATGCAATTAATGCCATGGAATGTGAAAGCCTTTTTTTTTAAAGTAGTGAATTTAAAGCATATATATATATATACACTTAATTTATACCTGTTTTAATATTTTTTTGGAAGAAGCAGAAAAAAGTTTAACCTAACAGCATTATGTGAAACGATATTATGCTAACAGCTCACTAGAATAAAACCGAAGTCAACTGTAAACACACATAAAGTAATTACACTTTAAACAGTCTTTAAGATCTCAAGGGAAATTTGAATTATGTAGATCAATGCTGTGTTATTCCTATATCTTCCTTAGAAGCACAGATTTTTTTGTATTAAACAATAATGATGATACTGTGTCATGAACCAATTGTGGTAACCTTCTAACAAGTGTTTTCATACCCTACTGACATGTTATTAAAACAAAAAAAAATGTGAAAACCCCAATTTTGCCAAAATGATAGGATAAAATGACCAATTCCAACTGGCCCTTCCGAGTGTGATAAAACCATATTACTGGCAACAAAATCAGATAAACAAGAACAAACAGTAATAGTGGAATCCAAACTTGTCAAATAACATAAAACCTTAAATAATTAAATAAAATATTTATTATTCATAATTTTTTTTTAAGTAAAACATCTCAAACTAAAATCAGATAATATTCTCTTTTTATTTTTTCGATAGAATTAAACAAATACTAATGCTGCCTCTCACTTATTTTTAATTTAGCACAAATATCGCAACATCGCTAAACACATGAAAACTTCCAGATATCTTTTGTTAGAACAGATTAAGTACTGTATCCACTTCCTAGAAGCAACTAAGACAGCTGGCTGATATCTGCAAACTGTTCCAAATGAGGCTCACAACCAAACACTTTTCTTAAAAACCTCATCAGGAAAGCCAGCAGTTATGCTGTGAATGCACAGATTTTCTTTTCCCATTTGGTGGAATACTTGAAAACTTTGATTTCGAAAAGTAACAATTCAGTTCTGATCATATCTGTATTACTATAATCTATTTCAGGGATAAAAAAAAAAAAAAAAAAATCAACTGAATAAGCCCCTGTAGTGAACGCAACCATATTTTTATTACAAACATTACAGCAAATCATAAAGCTATATATTCATATCTTCTAACAGCTATCTACACTTGCTAAATTCTTCTAGCAAAATTAAAAGACGTCATTCTAGCAGCCATCTTATCCAATTAAACTACCTCCTTTCCACAATTCAATAAGATATCCTACATGCTCCCCCCCCCTTCCACAGTTAGAAAGAAAATGGATCTTATTCCTAATGATATATAGACAATTTCGTGTCTGGGAAATTTTTCATCTTCGCCATCTAGTTAACAGATCTCCAAAGAAATATATCGTCAGAAATGAAAATGTATTTTTTCAGCTTTACTGCATTTCTTCCTTAGTTGTGGGGACAAGTACAGCATAAAAAACTACTTAGTTTTGAAAAATCTTGAAAATGCAGCAACCGAAAATAAGTATACTCACTGGCTGCGCAGGAAATACCCTTTTACTTTCACACAGCCAGCATTTTTTTTTTTTAATTTCTTAATATAAAGCTTAGATTATAAAATCAAATTTTATAAAAAAAAAAAAAAAAAAAAAAAATACTCTAAAAAGTTTAGATAATTAAAGATTTGCCAAAATCACAATGTTTTCTACCTTCAAGAAATGTACATTCTGCATTTCAGTGAAATACAAAACACAACTGTCTTCTCTGCCACAACTCAACAAACTGAACTTCTCCAAACAGATATTAATAACATACATCTCAGAATTAGAGCAAGCATTTTGTAGAAATGATATGAATGAGATCCAATTACCCATATTTCTTTATTTTTGTTATGTCATATTTTCGTCATTATATAAATTTCAAGCATTAGCAAAGAAAAAAATAATGCAACAGCACATTTATATCTTATATTTAACTAATACTATTTTTAATACTGTACACTTAAAATTTTTGATCAATGATGTTTATCATGTTCAATCCTACTACTAAATCAAAACTCCAAGCTAAAGCAAATTTTTAAAAAAAATTAACAATTTCAGTCGATTTTGGTTTAGTACAAATAAAAACTACTGATTTGAAAGGATTTTTATGAAAAATCTAAAGAAAGGATAGCAAATAAATTCAATTTCCAAATTGACTTTATAAAATTTAGGGATGTGTAGTAAAAATTAGGTTAGCTGTCTTATAAATACAAGAGATGAAAAGCAAAAAAAAATTCATCTAGCAAGAAAAACTTTGAAATCCCCAAAAAAAAATTTTACCCTTAATTTATTTACATTTACCATATCACATTCCTGCTGCTATTGTAAAGTAATACTGCACAAAATATATGAAGATAAAAATTTTCTAACATGTCATTATATCTTGAAACGACGTTATTACTATTACATTCCCATTTTATATCAGAAAATTAAATACTAGACTCAACAATACAGTTTACATAATCAATATACCTACAATGTAATTCTCAATCAGTTACAACTTCTTCAAATATAAACAGGTTACTTTTATACAACTCCTGTAGTTGGATTCAGGCAATCTGGTATTACATCATTTTCTTTCCAAAGCAAGTTATTGCACTTGGATAAAGTAATGCATTATCCAAATACTAATTCAGTAAAATTGTCACTTATTGTAAAACAGTTGCTGAATGAATGGGAATTAATTGAAAAAATGATGTTGTTTTTTAAAGTCGAACGGGGAAAAGCAAGCAAAAGCAAGCAGAAAGAAACTGTGTACTTTCTCATAAAGGAAATAGCTATAGTCAATAAAACAAAGACAATACAAATGTTACTCTGATGAGGCTTTCAAAGAATAGAATTTGGCCTACCAGATATAGGAAGCATATATGATGATAATGGAAACAGAAAACACAATTTAAACAAAGAAAATGGATTTGTCTTGGTATCCTGGAAATTCTACAGAATAAACAGTTGACAAGTTATCATCAATATTTGCATGGAAATAGAAATTTAATTGATAGTCCATTATAGTAGCACATTAGCCAATCAAATTTCTCTAAAAGTTTCGCAGAAAAAGTATCATATATTATTAGGAAAAGTAAGGATTTATTTGTACGGAGAAAATGAAAAGTAAGAGACAGTTTCAATTCCCATTTGGCAAAGACAAGATTTACGAACACAGAACAACAACTGAAGTAAGATTTGAATCCTACTACACTGTCAACTAAGCATACTGAATTTTATCTTCATCCTCACTGCTCTATAGCACTCGAATGGTTAGCAAGACATTGTTTAAAGTAAAACATCACATGACAAAAACTTAGCACATAAGAGGATCTGAAGAAGGCAGCAAAGGGACTGTGAAAAACGGTGTGATCATTTAACTATTGAAAGAAGGATGCAAGAAAATTGATAAATATAATAAACATAAATTAGTAACGAAAGCACCATTCTGCTTAACGAAGTTTTGGCAACTATTTACAGAAGATGACGACTTACCAAGAATTCAGAGATTACAGATCAATAAAGTATAGAAAGATGCATGTTAAGAAAAGGTAAAATGAATCAGGTCAATGAGTGTTATACGTGAACATAAAACACAAAAATGAAATTGGGCAAAGCATTAGCAACAAGGAATGTTGTTCATAAAACATTTGATTTTAGAGGAACAACAGAATTATAAACTGGATTCCTAGGAATAAGATATGACCAATAAAGGAGATAGATGGATGGATAAACTAGGCTTTGTTAGATTCAACTGAAACAGTCGCTTTTAACTGAAAGAACTAGAAAAGTAACAACTTTTGAGACTTATAATCTTTTGTAGATTGAAAATGGTTAACAATTACATTAACAATGAATGTGATTATTCATCATTCTGACAATTCAAAATTTGAAAACCTAAGCAGAGCAGAGGAACGACTCACTAATATGTAGTCAAACACAATTCATCAAATTGAAAATTATCATCGATAAAAAAAGTCGTTTGTAGGATCAAGAAGCACTTCATAGCCGTTTTTCATGCAACATAATTTGACTCTTTTAATTAAAAAAAAAAAAGAAACAAAGAATTTGAATAATTTTAAATAATTTAATAAAAGTCAAATAAACCAATTTTTTTTTTTTTTCCCCTTTTCAGTATGACAGTTACCTACAATTACAGTCTTCATTATTTTTATATAATTTCTCATTCAAACAAGCATAATGAAGAATTTTGAATGTAAGAAGAAAAAAAAAAGCAATTGAATTTCCCCACTATTCTTACTGAAATTTTCTGAATTCATAACCCACTTCCTCTTTTGCTTCAATAGCAAAATAATGCTCAAATTATAAGCAAGTTATAATATTTATAGGCAAATATTATAATAATTATAGGCAAATTATATGCAAAGCAATGAAGAAAAAATGCATCTTAAATGTGAGAAATTATATGCACTTCATCTGTAAAGTTTGACCAGATTCCAACTACAGGTACGCTCGAAACTAAAACTGCAAAAGCACCAAATTGTTTTCTGAAAGGAATGAACTTGTAATTTACATAGTTAGGATAAATATTTTGTTCAATTATTATCACTAAACAACAAACATAAGACCCTTTAATTTTATCCTGGTATATATATATATATATAGTTCCAAAAACAACTGAGAGGTAGTTGTATTGAAAATATTGATACATTATCCATATACTTTCCAATTTCAAAACATTAACCAATAGGAACTTCAATTTTTCAGTACGCTATATATATAGGACTATTTTAGATAACAAATCAGGGTTCTGCAACGAATCTTTATTTGGTTTGAATAATTCTTTTCCTGTCCAAACCAACCCCCACACCATTGTTCTACTTTCACTTTGTTCTATTTTGCAGAATCCTAATGGTACAGAACAGAACAAAAAGAAGGGAATAAAAATACTGAAAGAAAACAGGAAAAGGCATTTTATATAACATATTTCTGATAACATACACTTCTGCTTATTTCTGCAAATTTTTGAGGAATCATCTATCTGGATGTTCAAGCACAAATTACACTCAGGTAATGAAAATTACACACAAATACCTGAAATTCAAATTATGACTTAATAATTAGGTTATACAATTTCAACATTACTTATTAAAATTACAAGGATACCAGGATTATGATTTACAAAACACTGTTTAGCATTTTTATTTTTTTTTTTTACAATTACTTTTAACATGAAAAATAATTTACATAAGTTTTATTTTAATGTTTGTAATTTAGCTTAAATTTTTAAGAATATTCTACAATCTTATTATTAAATCAAATTGTGAACTTCAGTTTTTCTACATCCAATTTTTATTAACTGTAGTACAAGATGTTTTTAAGAACGCAAAACAGTAGTGGATCAGTAAATAAGTCCTCAAAAATTCACAAAAATAGGTATAAATTTTGCAAATTTTTATCATTCTGGAATGAAATTCCTAAAGAGATCAGCGATTGTCCTTTTCTTACCCAGTTCAAAAAAAACATTAAAAACACATTTCAATTTAATAATTTACTAACATTCCATATTCTAATTGCGATCCAAATCCAGTTCCACCTATCACCTTTCTCTTTCATCTCCTCTATTCTATTGCCTTTCTGTATCCGCCTCGTCCCTCACTCCATTCCTACTTTCTTCCTGTTCCTTTTACACTATGTGTTCACAATACATAAAATATGTTTTCCTTGTCCCAAAAAACATGTAAATAGTTCCTAAAATTCCAGTATTTTTCTCTTTTGTAAATATTTTTCCTCATTGTTCTGTTATATATTCCCTTTGTTAATTGCCTAACTCATGACGCCCACTTGTCTTCTCGACGGATCTCCCCTTAAGACGACTGGGTTGTCAAAATGTCATGTAAACATAAAAGTCTTGTAAAATTTTATTGGCAATAAATTGAATTGAATTGTTAAATAAAGGATTTCATCACAGTTTTTTTATATTTAAGCCTAGAAAGAAGTAATCATGTCATATCAGATTTTAGACTATTTTCATTACTGATATTTTCCTTAAAATTAATCTAAGCATTGCCTTCTTTGGCATTACATAGTTCCTTTTGGTGAAGTATAAAGCCAAGTGCTAATAGTAGCATTTCCCTTAAAGATATTATTCAATAAACAGAAACAACAGTAAGTCTGTATAAAATTCATCAGTGAAGGCTGTGAATTTCAATAATAGTATCATTAGGGTCCTTTTACTTCAAAGTGAAAATTTTTGGCATCCTCAACACATTCCATAACTACAAAACTATCTACTTCATAATTTCAAATTGTACAATTTCATTGAAAACATTAGTAAGCTTTTCACTGCTTGCTAATAAAATTCGGAAAAACTAATTTGTGTGCAAATTATTAAAATAAATCCTAACTTTCCAGTAAAAAAAAAAAAAATACCTTTTTTCAAAGTCTGCAGAATACGGAGGTTTATTCGCAATGAAATCTCAATTGAAACCTTCAGAATACAGGCCATGTCGGGTGTTCCATCTAATTTTCATGATCACAAGTGATTTCATTAACACCAAGAACAATGTGAAATTTTAAGTAATTTAGTAAATTAGTTACGAAGATATTTATTAGATTAGTGATCCTAAGACTCTGGCCCTAAAAAGAGCGCTTTCTGCAGACCTGCAAATACAATTAACATATTTTGTTATCAATACAGTTCTTACATTCTCTCAAATCAAAATTCACTTTCCAAAATTTCCAGGCCTGATAGGAAAATTTTCATTATTGAAAAAAGAATATCTGCATCAATAATTATTTATTATATAATCCCAATATCAGTATACAATCTATCAATTCAACCTAAAAATATTTTTCATATCTTCAAATTGATTCTGAAAATACGTAATTTAATATAATTTGACCTATCATAACAGATTTGATAGAACTGCTTTTATTTTGAGATAAATTAAATTTGATTACTTTTTATAATAATTTTTTTAATGATTAGTTATAAAAGATATAATTAAGACATGATTAATTAACTGTTCGATATCTTTTTGTATTCCTTTGACATATATTTCTTATGTTCTGTTTCTTCAGTTTATTCACAAGGATCTATTTATTTTATTTACTTCTATCTTTGTAAGGTAATAAATAGCTAATCCTCAGCAGGAAGTCTAATCAAATGCAAACTATTTTCTATTACAGCATTATAATCAAATTTCAAAGAAATTATTTCAATCGGCAATGATGGAACATCAATGACGTAACTGTAGAATTTCCTAGAACTGAAACATTAGATTTAATGATTATTTTTTTTTTTGTTTCCTAAAATATAAGCAAACACCAAAACAAGTATTAGAAGTATTATCAATCAACTTATTTAAAATATATAAGTTATGTTATACCTTTTTAAATATAAAAACCTGCTGTATCAGTTGCAAAATTTTCGATACAGACCTGTTTTGAACATAAGCACTGGCGATCTTAAAATAGATTTTGTAATAAGAATTCTTTAGATTTTCACCTGTATGAAATTTGAAGTGAAATTTTATAAAAATAAAATTAATTTCTAATATTTCATTTCTATATATGATGAGAAGAAATACATTAATTTTTTTACAAAGCAAGGTAATGAAAACTTACCTTTTGGAAGCCAATATAATAGTTAATTCACTTTTATGCAGGAATGAAGACACTTTATGATTCAGAATGTTTATAATTCATAGAATGAACTGTGGTGGGTTTTATTTATTTTTATTTTTTTTTTTCGTTTTTTTAATATTCGGTCATAATTTTGGTTTTATATATATATTTTATGAGCCACATTTAATTTTTAAACATTTCATGAAAAGGAAAACGTAACAATTCCACTTCTAAATATCCATAGATGTTTTCAGTTATCTTGTAAAATGTCCAATCCCAGAAAAGAGCACTTTAATTACACGACTTTTCCTTAAGAATACAATAAAATTCAAATTCATATAACTTAGCTATTTGAAAAAAAGGGGAAAAAAAAAAAAGAAAGTGCACATGCTATAAAATAATTTTTTTTTAAAAATAGCACTTGAAAAAGAGATTGTTATACGAGAATTAACTTTAAAACAGACAATCAAATTTTTATAATAAATTTTATGTGATTCACATATATTTATACTACAGATTAAAGAAAACAATTAAAAAAGTTGTGATGAAAATAAACTTTTACTAAGACAAATACAACTTTATATGTTTTATGTCTCAGCAAAATTTATTATAGAACGTCAAATCTGATCTTATATCTAAACATTGTAACAGGAAAGATTAATAAAATAATGTGCAAAAAACCGAGGAAACCAAATGGCAGAATACAATATTCTTCAGTAGTTTTATAAATCTATGAATTTCACTTCATTCACACACATTCACACTTTTTATTAGGATCTGGTAAAATAACACAGAACAGTCATGTTGTAAAACATTTCCAAGAAATATTGCTTTTTTTTTTTTGATGGTCTCAGCGAGTTTTCATTGGCCACCAACTGTTACCATAATTATATGGCTGAATTTCTTGCCTGCTCAAATAACCTTCAATTTCCTCTAAACAGACTAAGTAAAAATACTAGGTCACTCCTGCTGCAGAAATTGTCAATATAAAAGAAAAATGGCTCTGTCTCAACATTACAAGGGTGGCCAATTTCTTCTGCAGAAAAGTCTTCTGAACTTTAAATGCAAGTTCAACAAGGAAGTAAAGTTAGTACACAATACAAAGACAACAATTTGTCAATGATATCACCAGCTGAACATATTTAAGAAAGGCTCAATTATCAAAGAGACAAGATGATAAATTCACTATATAATGACAATTCAATTCTGCATTGATGTTGTTAACAGTTTTGAGAGACAATTTGACTTCTCAATGGAATGGAACTACACTTCACAAGAGAAAAAGCATCATGGTAGGATCAGTTCATTTTGTCAACAAACTGACACAGCTTCTACAATTACCAAAAGAAAGGTGGTATAAGCCACAAAAATTCATCCAATTATAAGACAACAATCCTATCTCAAACACTAAGAGACAGGACTTCATGCATGGCTTTCATTGCCTTGCTTACTCAAGTGAATTGATATACATAGCCGAATGTTGCTCAGCAATAAATCTTATTTTGATTTTAAGTTCATATAAAAACCCAGAAATTGTTAATCAAAGAATAATAGCCAACCGGCCTAACAGCAGATGTCTAGGAAGCAGTCAGTTGTATTTCTAGGAAGTTAATCAGTTGTAAGAAGCTGAATAACATAATATGCACAGAGAATTATAACAGGTTGAAATGCATAAGGCAAACCTCCGATTGCTATTTCCTTCACATTAAGGGAGGTTGGTAGGATGTTTCATCAAGATAAACATATCTGAATGTAGCAACGCAACCCCTATGAACTGTTGATTCTGGAGTGGTAAGCAAAATCTTTCACTCTTTCAGTTTAGTGCAACAGAATATGTATAGCACATGATCGAACAACATCTAAATATTCAGCAGCACCTAACACAGAAAATGGTCACTTTTAAAAGACAATATACATTAAGTGGGATGGATGGATAGTGCTTTATGAGAAGTTCACTATCAGGACACACTGCTCAATAAATCAATTATAGAAGTGTCTCATTTTCCCCTGAATAAAAATTGCCCATTTGTTCAAAAACTTCATGTCTTACTTTTTCTGCACCCTGATCCCATCTGTCAATGTTAAATAAATTCCCACTAATTCTGGGTGTTTCAATTTCAGTGTCACAAAATGTACATTACTATTGAATGTTATCGAAATAGCATTCAAACACTTAAGTTACAAAATAAATGTCAAGAACATGATTTTCTATATCGGCATAAATAATTATGTGAGAATATATCATCATACAATTTCTTTTTATAAATTAAGAAATATTATTTGAGTATTTTGCAAACTTTTGATAATAATAAAGAGGACTATCGTGTTTATGTGAAAGTTTACTGGCAATCATTTTAGTATTTTTTGTGTGATTAATTTCTAATGTTACATCTATCAAAATAAGGGGTAAGCCAAACTAGAATCTATAAACTATGAGCTGTTTTAAACAGAACTGCCATTTGTCTCCAATTATGTTGTTCAAAAGTAATTTGCATGTTCTTTAAAAGTAATGTGCAAACTTAAAGTTTATTCTGTTTCCTTGATTTGTAAGCATTTGCTTCTCTATTTCATCTTTACGAAATCAATGTATCTCGTCTTCTTTAAAAATATACCACACGGAGGACCACATCATTGGTTACGCTTGGTTACACCATTTGCTTACATTCTATTAGAAGACAATGGACTCAATCTTTCAAAAATCATTTCTACAAAGTTATATTATTAATGCATATACTCTTAATATCAAAGGAACGATAAAAATTACTTATTGGTCAATATTCTTTTCAATCATGAAATACATTAACTGCAGTTCATTTTACAACCTTTAAATGACCACCATAGTATAGACTGTAGAATCGTTTAACAGAAAACATTCAAAAAAAAAAATTTATTACAAAACAAAATGAAAAAATGTTAACTAAAGTATGCACAGAGAAAGAAGAATCATCTAATATGGCAAAAAAAGATCACTTAGTTGATCCTGGAACTCATTGCTACAGAAAGCAATATGGTGGAATCATAAGAACAGGTTACTGTTAAGGCCTACACAGCCAAGCTAGATATATAATTTGGAACGTTTTCCACTATTTTTAAGTCAGAGTGATGGAATATGTATTTCTGAATTAGTAGGAACATCGGCTATTGCCAAAAATTTGTCCCATTTGACGGTGAAGAGAATTGTCGAGTGAAAAACTATGCAAGTGCAGTTTGTTTTCTCGCCAGGGCATTTTCTTTTCCTTGTATGAAGCAACTTTTGGATATGGATTAAATATTTAATTTAGAAATTTAATTTTGAATAATATAAAAATAATAATAACAGTACATAGGTACATTAAAAATGCAAAGAATAAAAAAAAATATATAGAAAATCTTGTTCTCTTCTACTTTGCTTTGCAGAAATGTAGAAAATAGTTACGATGCTTTGCAATAGAGGTCACTGAGCATACATGGAATTAGTAATCCATAACCCATGATTTTCTTCCTTTTTTTTGTCTCGTATAATAATGCTTAAGAAATCTTCAGTTTAGAAACTTATGGGCATTTAAAAGAAGTCTGCATCAAGCTTTTTACCACCATTATAAACATTAAGTAACAGTCATAATTTCTTATATAGCTTCAAAACTGCAAAAGAAATCATTTTCCATCATATGTATTACATTAAGTATTTTTATTTATGTTCACTAATTAATTAGTTAGGGGGTATGTGTATCTGTATATAACTTTCATTTTTTTTAACAGCTTGATTTGAAAACACCAAAGATTGTTATGATGTTTCACAAAAGCATTCTTTTTACTCCTACTTAGTTAAATAATATTCATTAATTTGTTAATTCTCAAATCGCTGTACTATTCAAAATCAATAATTCACTTCTCACTATCAAAATATTTTTTGTTTAAGATTTTGTAATTGATTTCTTTAATATGTTTACACTGTGAAATTCAATATTTACATGTCTAGCATATATCGTACAATTCCCTAGATTTTAAAGTTTTCCCTTCTTTTAACATAGAAAATCCTTATTTTTAAAGATGTCAAAAAAAAAAGTATTCATTTATTATGTTATGGAAGAACAGATACTCAATTGGAACTGCCATTTTCACTTCTTGCCTTCTAACTAACCACATTAAATCAATTTAAGGTTTGATTTTTCAAAGTTTCAAAAATGTAATTAGGAATTAAGGTCATAAAATTGGGTTTAAAAAATGCTAATAGGCAGAATGTTGTTAACTTAGCAAAAACTATGTTGTTGTTTTTTTTCCTTCCATAAACGCTTCAATTTTTTCCCCGCTTCTTTTGTTCAAGAACTGCCTTTTCCAGATCATTCTAATGAAATTCATCAATCTCTCTATATGTATCTTCTCAATCTTAAAAATCCAGTTTAAAAATCAGTTATGATCGCCTACAATCACTACTTCTTATTACATTTCCTGCCATATTCTATTTCAGTTTATTCATGCCCAGTCTAGTGTCATCCATCCTGGTTTGCTCTTCTGATCTCCTGATATTTCCTTTGCAATCTTCTCTAGAATACCCAATACACATCCATATTTTTTTGCTCACCCGTTCTGTGGGTTGTTTTCTTATTGTGCTATTTTCTCATGGTGCTATTCTATAAGCAACAGTTGGTTACATACTTTTCCTTTGCAGCTTCTTTAAGTGGTGGAGAATTCATTCTTTTATTGGTACAGCTTCTTTTCTCCTCAATAAGCACACAAGTCCACCTTTTTCTTTGATGCTTGCAGCATACATACAACTTTGTCTACCAACATCATGCCGTTTAATATCTACCCAAGTTCACCAAATTGTTTGCTGCATCCCAATACCTTAAAATGCATAATTTCTCAATTAGTTTGCTGCAAGCAATAATTCACTTCTTGGCTTAAATAGGGATTTTCCACATGGAGGACTGCTCATTGAAGATTTGGAAGGAGTGTAGATTGAATTTATAGTTTTCGCTAATATAACTGAAACTTATTAGTTAGTTAACACACTGGTAGGTCCCTAAATGGATATTCTACTACTTTCACTGCTGTAAGACTAAGTAATAATTTTGGGTTCTGTATTCTTAAAAAAAAAAAAACTATATTAATATTAATCATAAATTAATTTTTCAGTGATTCCTTCATAAACAACTGATTTATCAAATATGATATAATCAACCATTAGCTAAGCTACAACGATAAAATTTCCTGAAAGCCAAGGGATGAATTATCAGACTTAATAAAACTATTTAGCTTCTATGAAAATATTGTACATTTACATTATGAATTTGTACTTTTTGTTTTAGTACATTTCTACAACATAATAATCATTACCTTTGTTCTTCTTTGCTTCCAGCATTTTTACAAGGAGTCATCTGCTTAGTCTTAATCTTCTCTTCTTGATGATGAAGCTTTTCTTTCCCACCTCCCCCTCCCCCCTTTAGTTCTTGTTTCCATGGGGAATTTTCATTTGTCTCTCAAACATAAGAGCCCTATTTATATCTGCCTAAGTAATTAAATGACTAGTCCATTTCAAAACATAGAAATATAAATAATATGAAGTCCTGCTTCATTCATGAACTGCATTTTTTTTTACTTGGTATTATGCAAATACGTGAAATGTTACATTCACATTTTCATAATTAAGAAAAATGGCAAGAAGAATGGCAAAAAAATACAATCTTTATTTTTTTAATCTGCCACATTTGGAAACAGAAAGTTGAGGCCCAGAATGATGAAAAATGATTCATATTTTTAAATGTTAATTCCTTCAATTTATCAAATGAATCTTTTATGAAACATTGGGAAGAATAACATTTCCAATAAGCACCATTTTTTAAGACAGGCCATCTAAATATCTTTTATTCTTTGTTATGTATTTTTTATTGAAAACCAAATATAAATTTTCTGATAGTTTCTGTAAGAAGCTATATTGCTACTGTTCATAAAGTGATGGCCAAAAAAAAAAATGTCTTAAAATCTTATCAGTACAACAAACAATTATTAAACATAAAAGACTAATTTTAAAAAAGATGTGGAAAAAGAACATAATAAAAATGAATAAAAAAAAATGACTAAAGGAATTTTAAGCATAATGCAATGAATATAGTAATTATACTTCAAGAACTACAACAAGATTAAATATAATCATGGTATTATATTTGGAAGTATCATTCCTAATTAGTTCTCTACCTCTCACTACTCTGTAACTCACAGTCGTTACGCTGCAGTAAAGAAAGGAATTTTCTACAGTCTTGTCAGTTTAAAAGTGATAAAATTATCTAATACACTGCCTGACAAGAGAAAATGCCACACCATGAAGATGTGAATGCAGTGACATGCAAATTGCTGAGTCGATGCACACATGCAAGTTACGCAAATGATTAAAATTTCTGGCCAATCACAAGAACCATGCGCATCATAAGCAGACAACCAGCATGTGAAGCCGTCATTCAAGACTTCGTCCCGGCTTCAAGAAGTGAGTGTTTTTTGCTGTTACTTGTTTGGAGAATGAACAAGGAGTGTTAATGCCTTTAAGACGCCATCGTATGTAATTTCATGAAAACGGATGCATTCACGAGAGGTTTCATTGTAGGCCTTCATACCACCAGTTGGTCCTTGTGCCATATTGCAGAAGAAACGCAACGTGATGCCACAACCGTCAGTCGCATTTGGAGACAGTGGTCCCAAGAAGGAAATGTGAACCGTCATAGTGAGACCAGAGCTCGGAGACAGGCGTAAGAGTGCACAGATCATCGCATCACATGTCATGCTCTAGCACATCCACAATCCACAGCTGGACTGTCAATGTGACTCGTAGCACTGCTAGTGACAAAGAACTTTCAAATGCAATGGCACAACAGACCATCACCCAGCAGTGGGGGCTGTATGCCAACTGGAAAGTGAGGTTGGGATTGTAGCATTCAACTGTGGTCCTCCGAAACTTGACACGGTGGTAATCTGTTCCCAAATAAAAGCAGAATTCGTCGCTAAAGATGATACATCGCCAGTCCGTTGCATTCCAGATGATGTTGAGGTGTTAAAGGCATAAAATGGAAGGGGCATCTAGAATGCAGATTCGACTCTGCTAGGCATCTGGAAATGGGACCCTGCCAGGTGTCGTTGGATAGTGGACAACGAAGCCATTGGAGTGTTCATGCCTTTCTGACAATCAAACGATTCTCTCTCCTGGTGGTCTGTCTGGGTCATCCAGAGCCAGTCCGCCGTGTAGAGGTATGTGTCCATTGCTCCCAACACAATCTGATTGTAAAGTCAGAATGACCTAAATGGAGGACAATTTGCTGTGCCACCCAGCCTGCCTTTCATAGTCCGATGATATGCCTCTCTCAAACTCCATGAGTTGTTCGTACCGATGTTGAAGGCGATTTCGCGACATGTTGATCGCTCACAGATTTCACCTGATCACCTTACAGTGCATATGGACTCCACTGCATGTGCCTAATAAGCGCCATGACTTGCGATTGCAGCACCACTGTAGGATAAGTGGCCACGTGCAATCCCATCAAATGTTATTCATTTATATATTTACCCTCGCTATAGCTCATTTACTTAGTTTCGCATTAATAGAATGATTATTTGGGGGGAGTGGCGCAAATTTTTATGTCAATGAGTGTATATTTTGTCTTTTAAATTAGTTTCTTCATTCTCACAATCCAACATATTAACTTCTTTTTTTCCACCATATTTTTTTTTTTCAATGCTTGTTTGAAAATGGATTTCTTCACCTTGGGATGTTAAGATGCCAATGATTTTTTAATATCTTGTTAAGATTGAAGCTTAACCACCACATTGTTTGTCACCAGCTCACAACAGCACTCTAAGGCAAATTTTGGATGCAGAATGACATTTTTCATAATGAAGTACGAATCACTTTAAAGTTATCTTGACATTGTTAATGTACTACTGTTTCAAATGTATTGTCGGAATTCCTTTAACACTTGAAATACTTTTGAAAAATGTCTTGTGAATTCAGATTGCACTGATTTCCCCTATTTTTAGTAGATCAATACATTCCTTATCCTAAACTGACTTATTATATACCTCGTAAATTCACGGTTCTTTTGTAGACTCCCCTGCCCCCATCTTGTGTTCCTAAATTACAGCTGTCGTGCAAAGAGCATTCTTCAATCTTTTTTCTTTCGTTTCACATCATCTTTCTTATTAGACAGATATCCTATCTCCTTAAAGCATTTACAGCATTTATATAATACCACTATTTTTACTATTAGTGATCAATCTCAGCTTTTTTTTTTCTTTATTTTTTCATAAAATGCTCTCTTATTATTCTATTTCATGCTAAATTTCAATCTTTTTTTTCTTATAACAACATTACTCCAGATAGCTTGAGATATCTTAATTGTAATAATCACTGCAAATAAACATTAACACCTTTAAAATCCAATTTTTTAAATAAAAACAAAAAGCGTTTAAAGTTCTGCGAATCTGAGCTAAGTCCATACCTAGAATATATTCATCAAAAACTGAAAAAACAACAAACAATAATTGTATACTTTTATAACACTCAAAGTGATATAGAGACAATCATACAGGAGAAATTAAAATTAAAATTCAATGACGAACACATTTATGAAATAATGACAGAACAAAGCTGCCTGATAAAATCTCATTCAGATTACAACTAAGTTTTTGTTTCGTTTTGTTTCCTCCCTAACTAGTAACTTAAAAATCACTGGTAAATCTAACTTGACAGCAGGAATGAAAGAGGAGAATCTGAGAAGGTCAAGTTTTTCGACAATATTCTTGGCTTAAAACAGCAGGTAAAACAGCACTTTGGACATGTGCATTTCCTACTGAACTAGTACTGAAAGCAGCAAACCCTAAGCCATCCCTACAATTTGAATCTCAAAATCACAATGAAAAAAAAAAAAGTTGCTGTTATATTTTATACTTTATTAATTTATCTAATTGTTGATTCCCGAACTAGTATCATATACCCTTGGAATCTCAGACCATTTACACTAAGCTCATTTATATGAAAATAAAGCTCTGACTAGCATTAAGGGACTTAATTAAGTCATGCTAGTTTTGAACTACACTTAAGAGTAACCCTATTCTATTCTACTACTTACTAAAAAATCAAGAATTGTTTCTTAAGCATATTTTATGTCTACCAATGTTCACATACTGTAACACTGAAATATATTAAGCAATGGAATGATTGACAATCGAAATGAAAAGTTAGAAAAGAATAAGTAAATAAATAAAAGGTCATTTTTGGCTAAATCCCTTATAAGAAAAAGAAAATTATAAATGAAAAAAAAATGAGCAACGTTCTTTGAGGTATAAAATGAGAATTTTATTGAAACAATGGCAGACATTTCAAAGTGAAGTTGTGCAGAAGTTATGCTTCATTAACTCATTTTTGTTTCTTAAAACTTTCAATTGTGCATCTTGTTAATACATATTGCTACATTAACTTAAATATAAAATATAAAAATAATATATATTTCATATATTTTTGAGGTTTGTTTGATAATAAATATTTGGATATAGACTGGAATATTAAACATATCTTTGAAAGGTAATAAAAACTGATAGTTTTGATTTAAAAAAAAAGTACCTTACTGTTAACTTAAGAAATTATTATTATATTTAAAATTCATTTTATAATAATATGACTAAGAAATTAAATTTATTTATAAGAAAAAAGAATCCACAAGTTACT
>JAFIDM010027708.1:39365-58993 GCA_023159025.1 Thereuonema tuberculata | reverse complement strand
TAGATCTGATGTTTCTAAGATGGAGAAGTGGTTTTATTTCAATACTTTATAGCCTTACACTAACTTTACTAGGAAAAGAAAGAGAGGGAAAACTTTGACTTTAAACCTATTTAATAAGCAAATTGATCTTTCCAAAAGTGTCAAGTATCTCGGAGTTATTCTTGACTCCAAATTGACCAGGAAAGAGCATTTAGATACAAAAATCAAGAAATCCATTGCCTCCTTTTGGATTTGCAGAAGGACATTTGGTAGTTCAAGGGTTCTCCAGCCAATGGTTATTCATTGGCTTTATGTGAACCTTGTTAGACCTGCATTTTGCTTTGCAGCTATTGTCTGGTGGACCAGAACTAGGCTAATGACTAGGGCTCGGATTATATGCACGAAACATCCGTAAAATATGCGCATATAAATGCACTTATTTTCACGAAAATATGCACAAGATATTACGAAATATGTTCCAATGTATGCCAAATATGCATTGATATGCCAAACTAAAAGTTATTGTTAAAAACAATATAAAAATCAAAGTCAAATTCCAATTTAATAAACACAAACATATTTATTATTATTATACATTTTAAAATACAACATTTAAATTCACAAAAATTTTAATTTTTTGCTATTCTGTGATTAAAAGCCACTAGCCGAATACCTATAATAATTATTAATTAATAACGGGAGATCTGTATTTATATACATAAGTATATAACTTATAAATATAAAACTTATATATGTACATAAAAATTACTATATGCCTACAACTACATACAAATTATTGTGGTACTTAATAATTAGATATTATTTATTAAAAAAATTGACAATTAGATGTTTCTCTAAATTTTCAAAATTTTCAAAATAATTTTTAAAATTAATTCTCCAGTTCCTTTAACAGCTGATAATTCTCTATGGCATTTGTTTATTAACTTTACTGATTTAGTGAAAAGCAGCTCTTTTGATTCTAATTTTAAAATTGTTTCGGGCGCTACAGAAAAATTACTTGCAATAAACGCTAATTGAGTTAGTATTATATTATTCTTTGAAATATTTTTTGGCTTCTTTAATAGCAAGAGATTCGTCATAGAATTCTAAAATTAAATTTTTAATTTTTTCATAATTTTTTGAATAGAAAATTGCGGCATTTAGCCACGTAGCCACCCAGTAATTACTGGTTGAGGAGGCAACAGTAAACTGATTCTTTCTAAAACTGAATCCGTAATGGCGCTTTTAAAATGTTTTTTTACCTTACTGATTAATTCATTTACAAGAGGGAATTGGTTTCTGATTTCTTCGGCAACTCTGTTAATACCATGTGACAAATGGTATGAATTAAAATAGGAAAAAACATTTTTAAATTTACTGAGGCTTTACACATGTAAGGGGCAGAGACTGATAGCATCAATATTACTTTTTCATGTGTTATTAGGTTAGGCAGAAAAAAAATGTTAGTCCTTCATGAATAAATCGAGTTATTGTACAATTATTAGTTTTATCTAACTGCTTACAACTTACTTAATACGATTTGCCAGCTTTTTCAGTATCAAGACAACCAATCACAGATTAGCAATATATCGACCACAAGAGTCTGTAGTTTCATCCACTTCCAAATAAAGCAAGTGGCTACCAATCACTGAACGAATTTCGGTATTTACATCAGTGTAAATTTGATCCACATAATTCTTCCTTAATATACTTTCATCGGGAACATGATGTTGGGAATATTTTTGAAGAAAACATTTTAATTTCGTATTTTGTACTTTTGATAATGGAATATTGGCACTTAGGAATGCCTCACACAAGTCCTTGGAGAACTCTTGTTCCGCCATTTTTTTCTCAATGTTTTTAAACGTTTCAATAAGGCGACTTTGAGAACCATTTCCAGAGTTGAGTTTATTTAGTTTGTTCTGGTGTAATGCAGTATTTACGTGCTGTTTAATTAAAAATTTCTTCCACATGACACCTTAAAATAAAAAAAACCGACAACATTATTAAAGAAAAAGAGATTCAAAAAAACATTGTTACAAATTATGTTACAGACATTAAAAAATTTAGCTAAATTTAAAAATCATTTATTCAAGTATTTAGAAAAACATTTACAAAAAAATTTTTTTATGTCTATACGAGTACACTACTTGTTAAAATGAAGTAGCAGATAAAATAACGAAAATGTTCAAAAAGAGAAAAAATTATCACGATTTCATCGCCTGTGAATAATTATTGACACTTTTCGCTAGGTCAGGTAAAATATAACTACATATTTGTAGATGTTTTGTGAAAAAAAAAAAAAAATAATTTATATAAATATAGATAGGCGTACTTACATTTTTCCATGCTCTACGAAATTTTGTGAAGCTTGGTCCTCGTTGAACACCAATTCGGATAACTTTTTATCCATGAGTACACTAAACTTTGTATTTTCGGCATTTTGAACTGCACACGATGAACGAAAGAGAATGAATACATTGGTTTTGCCTCAGGCAAGCCATTTTAAAAACCTAGTAATTAAGCTTTTCAGAAATCTGTACTTTTCAGATCATATCCCTTTAAACAATTTCTCGAAATTTCATTAGCAGGTAACTACTTATCCGATTGGAAGAATTATAGCCATTCAAAACGAATTTAAAAGGAAACACTCAGCACGATACTAATTCTTTGTGTTCGGCTTATGAATTACCTGTTGTTTTCCCTTAAACATATGTTGTAATCGGGTTATTTTCCTTTAACTTTTCAATTTTTAACTTGAACTGAAATTTTTAATCAGAAATTTGTGATTTGAAGAAAATATGCACAAATATGCAATTTTTCTAAAAATATGCACGAAATTGCCAAAATATGCAAACCTATGCATTTTTTATTTAGCTTATTTTAATCAAAAAACATTAGATATGCATAGAAAACTTTCAATTTTCTTGATATACCTCTTAATAACAAATGCATTTTGCATATACTCCGAGCCGTACTAATGACTATTAGAAACTCCTGTGTAGAGTTCAACATCTAGTCTGTTTAGGAATCACCAGATCTGTGAGGACGGCACCTACTGCGGCTACTTTGGACTTGCCACCTTTTTATCTCTTTATCGAGCATCAAGCCAGAAAAACCGCGTTTAGGTTGGTTAATCAAGGAAAATGGCTTTATAGCACTTCTTATCACTCCAGTATCTGGAAGGAAGCAAAGGACTTTTGTCCTATTTTCTCAGAACTGCTCTGTCTTTTAATTTTAACGTGATACCTAACCTTGCCATCCATTATCCCTGTATTAGGGAACATGATCTGCTCCTCTTTGAGAGCATTGTTTGGTTTACTGATGGCTCCAGGATTGGTAAAAAGGCAAGAGCCAGAATATACTGGCAAAGACCAAAGGCTGATTTCTTTCATGCCCTTGGGGTCTATTGCACTGTATTTCAGGCTGAGGTTTATGCTTTTTCTTTTGTGCTTTTGAAAACCTCAACTGTCTATTATGTCAACAGGACTACTTATATCTGATCAGATAGGCTGGATTCCAAGCTCTGAGCAGTTCTCTTTACACTTCGTAGCTTGTTGCTGAATGTAGGGAAGTGCTATCCTGCCTGGCCAGTACAAATGTGGTTTATTTGTGCTGGGTTCCTGAGCATTTAGGTATTGATGGAAACGAGAAGGTGGACTTGTTGGCCAAGAGGGGTTCTTCTTTGCTTCCAATTGGCCTGGAACCTTTCTTAGGATTCTCCTTTGATCTAGGCAAATGATTACTTGGGACTGTCTTGGGAAAAACAGTTCCAAAGGCGTTCGAATGTCTCGCATGGTATGAGCAGGCCAAACTGTTTATTAAAAGGCCTGGCAATTGCTATGCAAAGTCAATTCTAAATTTAGATAGGAAACATTGCAAAGTGATTACAGGGGTTCTTATTGGACACTGTACTCTCAAAAGACACTTACATTTACTTGGCATATGCCAAAGTAACATATGTAGGAAATGTGGAATGGATAAGGAAACTCCTGAACACATTTTATGTTTTTGCCCAGCTTTGGCTAGAAATAGATGGGAGATCTTTGGTAAGATTCGTTTTACTACTGATATTATCTCCACCTTTAAGATTAAGGTCATTTTATCCTTTTGTAAACCCAAAGGACTTTTCATGACCACTGAATCTCATCATAGTTTTGATGAGTTATCTTTGACATAGTGGACACATGAGGGACACAATGGATCCAATTATGAGGTCTTAGTGACTAACGGCAATGGGCCGACCCTCTATCTATCCTTATCCTTATCCCGTTGGTCGAGAATTGCTGGGAGCCTAAACACCTGCATGGCCTGTTGCGGTGGAGTTTAATTTTTTAATTACTTCCTCGACATCCTTTTCACTGTCTCTCTAGTTCCTATAAAGAAAACAACGATCGAATTATAAGGTATTTCAGCCATATAATGCCATGTATACCTTTAATGCCACTTAATTCTTCATAAATACAAGAGATGGCGGTACTGCACTAAAGTAGTTTGCATTGACATGCCATCTAGTGTTGAAGTGAGTTACTAGCAGACCGCCAACATTTTCAAGTGAAATTATATTTCCACCTTTTCGTGTTGAGGACTGGTTCTGAAAGGCTGCTATTATATCAACATAAGATAAAATATAGATTTTTTAATGTTCAGCAAAGATTAACTATATAAAACTACATATTTTCTTGATTCTTGAAGATGCTGCTATGTAGATAAGTTAACTGTTATTTTTAAAATTCGGAAATTGTAGACAAACAAGTGTATCATGTGATCCATGTGCTCAGTAGCGCTTTAACGCCATGGTGGTGTTAATGGTCTACTTATACGATTTTAGGTTACGTACGACATTTATAAGTTACTAATATGTTTCATGAAAATATAGATTTTTATCTTATTTATTATTTTGCTTTTATAATCGGAAAATGCCGAAATTAATTAATTTTTACATTTCCTCTTTTGTTTTAGCTACAGATTAGAAACACTGCGTTAATTTCAAATGATTTTTTATTAGTTTTTACAGAAAGTCAAATTTAGTTGCTTTTTACTGTAATTTTGTACAAATAATGTTTGCAATGATGGAATAATTCTTAATTTTAAATAAGTTACTAGAAAGTGGCGTTAATTGGACCAGGTGTTCCTAATAACGCCAGCTTGCAAAGTTTTTTTATTTGAGTTCTCATACTTCTCCAGTAAAAGTTATTATATGATTCATTATGGTATGTTTCAAATAGAAGATTTAACTTTCTTGGTCATAATTTTCGTGTTTCGATAACCTTATTTCCAGACTTAAAGTAATTTAAATGTTAAGGTGGCGTTATTTGGGCAGGGTACCTTATTTGTAAAATATGCTATTTTCCACACTGAAAAGTAAAATAAAATGCCGGATGTTTGCGTGAGATTTTCTTTTCGTTTATCGTTCTGGATAATCAATGTATAAGCCATCATAAGAAATTTGCCCGACAAAGCCCGGCACCATAACTAAAACCCTCCTATTTGAAAAAATTTTGTAAAAAATTAAATGACTTCTGATGTATTAACTATGAAGGGCAAAACATACAGAAATTTTAACTGTAAATGGCTCTGTAAAATATAGATCATAACTAATACTTCCAAATCTGTTAAAAATAATTTCACTTCACAACTGATAATCACTCGGGAAACAAGCGAAAAATAAGTTTATAATAGAAAACCAAAAACAAAGACGTGTAGCATGGTTATGTATGTTTGTAGGGATATGCTTTGAAATGCACTTGCTGTTCAGACAGGATTCCCTAAGGATTTATTAGAGTTTCTCTCTTAATCCAAACAAGTTTTAAGAAATTTTTAATTGTATTCAGGTCCAATTCTCCTTTGAATCCTAATATGTGATTCCAGTAATTCATCTTCTTCCCAGTTATTTGGGCTAAAGTTAATATTTTCTTAGGAGTTCGGTTCTCTCTCTTCCGAAGCATGACATCTTAAGATGAAATGTTTTAGAGATTCCTCTTCATTTTTATCGCAATTTAAACATATTGGCCCCTGTTCAGACCATTTTTCTGTTCTTTTATTTAACGCCAATGATCCCGTTCTGCACTGGAAAAGTAAGGAACTTGCATAGGAATTATCATAAATATTCTGATATAAGGGAGCCATTTTATTTTTTTTAAACCCTAATGGTAAAGTTTTGTATTTATACTCACTTCCAAAAGTTAAGCACGGAGCGATAAAATGGGAAAAAAAGGACAAGTACTGCTTTGATTGACATGAAATGCTGCAAGTAAGTAGCTCTATGTTTATTCATCAAACAAAACAAAGAATTACATACAGAGATATAAAAAATATTGAATTTTCATAAATTGTAAGATGACATTATATTTACGTCATTAACAAAATGATGTTTATGTTCAATACAAACAATAAAACTTTTAGTTGCTACTACGGAATTAATTAAATATATTAATCGACATTAATAGGGTATGTGAGCACCCCTCACCTGCATACAAAGTTTACAGCATGTGATCATGCTTGTCTCGAGATGATCAACCACCGCAGGGTCCAGTAATCGCCATTCCTCCTGTAGGGCAGTTTCTAAAGCTCTGAGAGTGGCTGGAGGTGGGAAACAGCAAGGCCGAGGTCATCCCAAAGATTTTCAATTAGATTAAGGTCCGGCGAGTAAGCCGGCCACTACACGCGCAATCCCCTCACTCTCCAGAAAGTCGTCAACAATGGCAGCTCTATCGGGATGTGCATTATTGTCCATTAAAACGAAAGAAGGACCAACTGCTGCACTGTACATTTTCACAATGGGGTCTAGGACTTCATCTCGATACCATACAGCCGTCACAGAACCTCGCCTGTACATGTGCAGGTCGGTGCGATATCCCAATTGAAATCCCTGCCGAGACCATGATGCTTCCACCGCGGAATAAGTGATGTTCGGTAATGTTCTGCGGCCGATTGCGTGTGCCTTGTTCCCTCCAGACCCTTACACGCTTTTCATCGGGTTGGAGGCAAATCTGGACTCTTCTTTGAACATAATGTTACCCCAATCAGATATAGTCCAATTCACATGCTGTGGCGGCACCATTGTAATCGTGCCCCTCTGGATTGGACGGATAAAGGAACAGAAACTCGTTGTACCCGGGCGTACAGACCATTCATGTGTAGCCTTCGACGAACAGTACTGGCAGATATCGTCTTAGCAATGGCCGCTACAACCATAGATGTCACATGTGTGGAGGTCGATCTTCGATTCCACTTGGCTACAACAGCAATATATCGATCTTCCGCATGGGGTCGTAACCCTTGAACGATCGGCTACAGGTCTTCAGACACCTCTTTCGCTGGTTTGGAATTGTTTCCACAATCGTGAAATGACGTAATGATGAACGCCGAAGAAACGAGCAACATCTGTTATATACTGTCCTGCTTCAATGCGTCAGACAGCCCGCCAGTGCTCAGAATCTTCCATTCGTCTTCTGGAAGCCATAGAAACACGTCTAGCTTGAAAACAAATCGTACGAATGTTCTAAACACCATTCATTAGCACATACATGCAACTCCTGTAACCCTTCACAATGCACGCTTCTTATACGACTGCCTGTTTTGCATATTTCACGACACGAAACCGTGATTGGCTGCTACCTATATAATTTGCACACTTCCTTCTGCCTTTGCAGCAAATTTCAGCCTCTTTAATTCAGATCTCTTATGGAAATTAATATTTTTCATCTCTGTGCTTAGCTTTTGGAAGTGAGTGTATTAATAGAATCAACGAATAGTTCTAATTCTGTACTTTTTAGACATTTATTAATAAGAAGTTGCCATTATTTTTCCCATTCAATGTTTATTTTAATTTCTTCTGTTTCCTAATATTTTGCTAAATATTCTAATTTATCTACCCATTTGCTTTTTTCTGTTGTATTTTCAAAAACCTTTCTAGACCATCTATTTTTATTCATGAAAGTCAACCTATCAGATATTTTAATTTGCTTGAAGCTTCTCTGCTAAAGAACGATGACCACCCCATTTCACTTTGAACTGCTGTAGTAGGTGTGGCCGTGCGGTCTCGGAGGCGGTCTGCCGTGGCGGCCAGTACGCCAGTATCTGGGTTCGAATCCCGACAGTGGCATGGCTGTTTCAATTTCCTTTCCTGTGTTGTCCAGCCTCTTCTTCACTTTCTCTTCGGTCTGACGTCATTCCTTAATGGCGTCCTGGGGAAGGCCACGGGAAACCACCCCAGTATCTGTCTCTTGAAATTATATGGAGTCTGCTAGGGTTCGCCATCTTGAGAACACTTGCGCTCCCTGGAACACAGAGGCTTCGGCTTCGAAGCTCGCACTTCGGTGCGAACCGGCGCAACAACCAGGGGTCAAATTGTTCCCTCCTATAAGTTTTCTTCCAAATGTGTTTTGGATATTTGTTAATTATTAAAGTTCGGTTTTTGTATTAATTACGGTTTTGTTACCATATGTTAGAACAGGCACAGCCAATGCATTTCCACAATATTCTACCTAGTTCTACTTTATTGTAGCTTTTATCCATATGCTCCTTATCCATCCACTTTCTTTATTTGCTTTAGCTATTGTGTTGTTAGTGTGCTTTTTAAAGATTTGTCCCTCATTTGTTATTAATATTCGTAGGTATTGATATTCTTTGGTTTCTTTAATTTCCCGATTATTAATTTGCCAGTAGTTTTTCTCAAGTACATTAAAATTTTACTTCATATTCTATCTTGTACTCCTATTAAATTAAATTAAAAAACTCCATCTACGGATTAATTTCATTTTATAAATTTCATAAAAAGGTTTGAAAAAGCGGGAAGATGGTATTCTCCGTGAAATATCACCATTAATAAATTGAAATTTATCCGTAGATGGAGTTTTTTAATTACATTAAAATTTATTATTTCGCATTAGTTGCAATTGAAAATTTTTCATTTGAAAATCATTTCCGAAGCTTACTGCCGTATTTAGTGGTTCTGTAAATCCTTTTTATTATCTGAGAACAGAACAATGTCATCTGCAAACAATAAGCCTGGCAGGGTTTCATTCCCAACTGGGATACCCACGTTGCTCTTTTCGACTCTAAACGTTGATTCACTCATTATTATGTTGAATAGTTTTGATAATAAGTTACACCTTTGTTTCATTCCTATTTCCGATTGTATTCAATTTGATTCCCAATTATTGAGTTCATATTTCAACTTGCTGTCTTTATAAATATTTTGAATGAATCTGATAAATTTGTCGTCAAAATGTTTCTTTGCAATATGTTCCAGAGCCCTTCTCTACTTACCGGATCATAAGCTTTTTTAATATCCAAAAAGGCAATATAAAGCGGTTTTGTTTTTTTGTTTTTTTTGAATTTTTATATTTATCTATGATTTCAGTGAGCACAAATAAATTGTCTGAAGCTCTTCTATCTTTTCTGAAACCATTCTGTAATTCTCCTAATATGTTGTTGTTTTCCATTATTGTATCCAATCTGATGGTTAGTATTTTGGTGAACAGTTTACAGAGATTGCTAATGATCGTTATAGGTCTGTAGTTTTTCAATTCCTTTTTTTGTTCTTCTTGGATTAATTTTACTTAGCTTGTTTCCATTCCTGTGGAATGTTTTTGTTTCTATTATTTTGTTATATAATGTTTTAATCCATTTGTTTAGTTCTTCTCCTCCATACTTAATAAAATCATTAGCTATTAGATCTAGCCTAGTCGCTTTATTGTTTTTTAAATCTTTTATGTTTTGTTCGAATTCTTTTATAATTATTTTTGAGGTTATTTTAACTTTTTTTTATCATTTTTTATTCCGTTTGATTCTCAATTTTGTTTTGACTTATTAGCCTCTTCCCAGAATGATGTCATTAGATTATTTATATCTACAGTGTCGTCTATCATTATGTTTTTGTCATTTACTAGTCCTTCTGGTATTACTTCATTTTCCTTATACCCATACTTGCCACAGTTAGCTACGTTACAACACCTGTGTTCGCGCATGCGCGCCTTTAACTCACAAAATATTTCTGGAAAATGACGGAAAATGAGTTATTGAAAAATGCTGTACAAGATTAAAAATACTGTTATATTTTTTACTTTTGACAAACTATAAGTTAAATACTGTACTGTGCGACGCAGAGTATGATCAATTGTAATATACTTACGGCCTCAACCGGATATATCCCAACACTAGTTTCAGGTTTTCGAGTTACTGCATTAACCTTGTTCGAGTTGCTATTAGTACGATTCCCTGTACTCTAAATTTCAGCGGAAGTTTTTAAAAAAACCACCTCTAGTTATTACCATTTAGTTTTTCGTGAATGCTGGTTTATTGCTTGAGTAGTTTTTTTGGTAAGGATCTGGGTAATCCTGTATCAATTAATAACAAAACATCTTCATTGAATTGTTTGTTTTTGGAATGAAATAGGCTTATCGTCCGTGGGTGTTTAAAAATTGTTTCTCTTGTTACATTGGCTTAATGTTCATTACAATATTAAAATAACACCCACGAACATTAATAAAAAGAACGTATTTTAAAGTCTTTTCAAATAATACTGTTTTAACAGAATATTTGAAAATCAGGGTTTAATAGTCAATTTCAAGATAAGGCTGTGACGAATATAATAGTTTCCAGAATAAATTACGTATCAACCTATGATAATTACTAAAAACTTACTAGTTTTGAAATACAATTTAATAAGTTTAGTAAATTACATAGTTAAGTGATAAATTAAATCACATACAGGAGGAAAGACATCTAATAAAGAAAATGAGTATTGCAAAGCCCTACCAATTAACAGATTACATTAAGTGAAGTATAGCAGAAAGCAGTGAGAAGTCAGTAATTATTTTAAGAAATAAAATTTACATTAAATGATCTACTGCTAACTTTAAAATCATGAATATTGCAAGATCGCTAAAATCCAATGAAAATGGAAAGTGTTTAAATCTTTAAGATTTCTAAAAACCTTTCTTCAAAATCAACTAAAATGACCGATCACATTAATTCCCATAAAGGCGAAAAACCTTTTAAATGTGAATTTTGTGTCAAGAGTTTTGCACAATCAAGCCATTTACATTCTCACATTAGAACCCATACAGGTGAAAAGCCTTTTAAATGTGAATTTTGTGAGAAAAGTTTTGCACAGTTAAGCGATTTACATGGTCACATTAGAACCCATACTGGTGAAAAGCCTTTTAAATGTGAATTTTGTGAGAAGAGTTTTTCACATTCAAGCCATTTACTTCCTCACATTAGAACCCATACAGGTGAAAAGCCCTTTAAATGTGAATTCTGTGAGAAGAGTTTTTCTCAATCAAGCCATTTACTTTCTCACATTAGAACCCATACATTTGAAAAGCCCTTTAAATGTGAATTCTGTGAGAAGAGTTTTGCAAATTCAAGCAATTTACGTTCTCACATTAGAATCCATACAGGTGAAAAAACATTTAAATGTGAATTTTGTAAGAAGAGTTTTGCAAATTCAAGCAATTTACGTTCTCACATTAGGAGCCATACAGGTGAAAAGCCTTTTAAATGTGAATTTTGTGAGAAAAGTTTTGCAGAATCAAGCCTCTTACATCGTCATATTAGAACCCATACAGGTGAAAAGCCTTTTAAATGTCAATTTTGTGAGAAAAGTTTTGCACATTTACATCATTTACATTCTCACATTAGAAGCCATACAGGTGAAAAGCCTTTTAAATGTGAATTTTGTGAGACGAGTTTTGCACAATCAAACCATTTACATTCTCACATTAGAACCCATACAGGTGAAACGATCACTACTGAACAAATTGTAGTGAATGAGAAGCTGGAAACATGATACCAAGAATAAATTGTGGACAGTATAAACTTAGTTGACTGGAACAAAACACAAGTTTAATGTTGTTGCCATCTCAATCAATGTTAATGAATTACAAATTTGCACATTTTTCTCAGTTATTTCCTTAGTTCAATTCCATATTACATATGGTGAATTAAGTGGAAACAATAGTTTAATCAATCAGGATTTGGAAAACATCTATTGTATAACTGTATTTTTTGATTTTAAACTAATACAAATTAATAAATAATGAATAGAAACACATTTAAAAAAAAACTTCTTTAAAACAGTATCATTGGAATGCCTCGGATTACAAAATATGAACACATTGCGATTATTAGCCTTCATTAGTTAGATTTAAAACTTCTGTTGGTTCACTTTGAAATATGTGGCATGTAAATAAATAATGGGTCAAGCGCCAAAAAATGAAAAATTTTAGTTATTGGTGAAATTCCGCTGTAAACGCCAACTAACTTATATTCTCACATAAGCGTCAGAACAGCGGGAAACAGTGTTTACTGCTGTGACAACATGGTCACTTTTATATCATATATGTGTTAGTGCTATACACATTTTGTTGATTATCTCTAAATCAGTTTTCTGGCGCTTGACCCATTATTTATTTTCATGCCACATATGTGTTCCCATTTTGTAATCCAATGCATTAAAATAATATTGTTTTAAGAAGAATTTTTTCATCCTTTTTTTCTATTCATTGCTTATTTGTTTTTTTATGTAGCTTATTGGATAATAAAAATGAATAGAGTAAAAATTAACAGTAGAGTCATAAAATTTCAACTACATAAATTATGGAATTAAAAATTATCAATGCAACCAATAAGAAGTAAGTTGATTTTATGTATCAACATCGTATGGGCAATTAAATAATAATAAATAAATAATTAACATCGTATTTTCAATTTACTTATTCATTACGTTAGAAATTTTAACTGCATAAATTATAGAATTCGAAATTATCAATGTATAACTAATAAGAAATAACTTGATTTTATATATTAATACAGTAGTGGCCCACTAATCCAGACCCCGCTAGTCCAGACATCCAGTTAATACGGAAGGGATTAAAAAAATTTTTTTTTTTTTGAATGAGAAAAAGCTGTGTTGTTCATAGACAATGCACCGTTGAATCTGCTGAAGACGAACTGCGAAAGGGGGATATTTTTGTGAAATTTCTGCCTCGAATGTCACTGCTTTGATTCAACCAGTGGACCTACATTTGATAATCCTACACCAGTTCATAAGTTAAAAAACTAAGATCTATATATACAGTACGTAGAATTAAAATTAAAAATAAGCTGTAGGGAAAGAAGAAAACGCCAATTTTTTTTTTAGTTTTACCCATCTATAACTTGTGTTATGTGCATTTTAAGACAAATTCCGTTTAATCCTGACTTTGGATGATCCGATCAGGGTCTGGACCTATCTAGTCACGATTAACGGGACTCTACTGTAAAGTATTTTTAATTTCCTTATTCATTTTGTTATAAATTTTAACTACATAAATTATAGAATTCAAAATTATCAATGTGACCAATAAGAAGCAGCTTGATTTTATGTAATAACATAGCATTTTCAATTTCGTACGTAACTTTGTTTGCATTTCTGTAACTTTTATTATTTGTTATTTAATTTGTACTATTTCACACTTTTATATTATTGCATTGTAGACATGCAGACATGTCTTAGCTGTAGCTCGAAGGATATAATAAGACTGCATAAAAAAAAAAAAATTAATTTAAAATATTCTAAATTTATCAAGTGTAATTTTTTTAATAAATAACTAAATAAACATTTAATATTTTATTTTTTTTCAGTTGGACATTGGAAAATTTGAATATTGTTTATATTAATTTAATATTATAAGCCATAAAAAATTCTAAATATGAAAACATTATAAATATAAAAAGAGGCTGTGTTTTAAAAAGGAAACAGCAAACATGGATGAATGAAAACATTGAAAAGAACTAAATAATTAGGTTCATCACACTTCTTTTTTTTTTTTTTCTTTTGCTACTTAATAAGGTTTCTTTTTACATCTCTTTAGATTTCCATATAACTTGCTTTCTGTTTATTTTTACTTAACCATGATTTATTACTTAAATTATTCGTAGTTTGTGTTTTTATATTTCCTTATTTGATTTCAAATCTTGTGGAAGTTTTCGAAGTGTGATTGTCCATTTTCATCTGTGCATGTATATGATGATGATGATTGCTTTTGTTTGTTTGTTTTTTCTCTCCATTGTTAGAAAAAAATATAAGAAATAAAAATAGAGAAAAAGCAGAACAAAAGTTGGTTTTTTTTCTTCCCCCGTCTTTTTTTTATTTTTTTTTTTTTCATTACCTCATATTAGTCCTTCTAGATATGGGTGAAGAACGATCTGTGCAATGAAAATGAAACAAAGAAACAACAGAAGAAATGTATCTTGAACAAAACCATTTGATCTTTACTAAATCGACCATGCTTATCACGAAAATGACAATTAAAATCTCAGATTAGCTCTCATTTCATAGGTATTGGGGGGGGGGGACAGAATCAGTGCTAAGAATTCATTTGCCTGTCCTGAAATTGCCGTGGCAATCCCACATACCTTAAATAGCCTAGTGTTTCTAACCCTCTTAGTTCACATCAGGTAGTATTGGAAGCCTATTTCTATGCGCAGTGCCCAGCAACAGAGAAGGGGAGGGGAGAGACGTCACTGTAGTTGGTTGGCGCATTGAAGGTCGGTTTCAATCACGTGTCTGGCTGTGTTTCGTGCGTATCAGGTGAAAGGCAGAATACAATAGTTTCATATTGCTTTGCTTCAGGTTAGTTTAATATGTGTGTAGCGAAGTAAGTGATATGCGACTCAATATGCCTCGCAAATGTGTAAACATATCTGACACTTTTTGTTATATTTGTGGAAGGTAAATTTAAAATCACAAAAGCGAACAATAACATCAACCATTAAGAAGGCTTACCATCTGTACTTCGGTTGCAAAATTGGTGACCAAGACAAGCCCTGGGCTCCCATATATGTTGCATATCTTGTGCGACAGGTCTACGTTCGTGATTGAATCATAAAAGATCATCAATGGGCTTTGCTATTCCGATGATCTGGAGAGAACCATTAAACCACGTAGATGATTGTTATTTTTGAAAGCAACTACCTTAAAACATGATATTTCAGAAGAAAAAGTCAGCATTGACGTAACCTGACAGAAGATAAGCTATGCATTCAGTGCCTCATGGAGGTGGACTGCTTGTACCTATCAAACCTGATTCTTATACAGTTAGAGATTAGGACAGCAGTGACACTAACTCTACTCCCATCATCATCTAAACCGTGTTCTTCGAAAGATCCTGATTTCCAGTGTAATGAGGAGTCTACACAGCATCACAAAGTAACACAGTGTAGATTGAATGATCTGATAAGGGATTTGGAATTGCCTAAAGGTAAAGCAGAACTGTTAGCATCTAGATTGCAGTAGACGAATTGTTTTGACCAATCGGTAAATGTCAGTGTTCCATGAATGCCACACTCCATTCCTACTGTTTTTCACCAAAGAAGATAATTTGGTAAACATTTCATCCAAATTTGTTCTTAATCTGTTCTTGCTGGACTTTATTTGTTCATCTGGAATTATGAATATTGGTTCAGTTCAAAAATTAATTATCGGACAATGTCTCTGCTACCAACCTTTGTAATGGTGTGTAATATACAGGTACAAATGCATAAAAAAATAAGAATAAACTTTTCCTATTTTTGAAATCAATGAAACCGACCAGAAAATGCATGTTAAAGAAGGCGGCGCTGGGCCCTGGTTCCCGCCAAAAACTCCCGATCAGCTGTTTCTAACCCGAAAATAGATTTCCCTCCTAGTTACTGATACAACCTCCTGTTCAAAATAGGGTTTAAATTATCTAGACATTTACTTAATTGAACTCTCGATGATGTGACTAAACAACATTTTAATAGTAATTAAGTAGTTAGATTATATTTGAATAATAATAATCAAATGACTAATAATAGTTAATGTGTAAATATATCAACTATGACACCAAAATGATAATAACAAAATTAGTATTATTTATTTACTTATATTAAACTGATTAACTTTTTTACTCCCCTATAATCCCTTTTAGTAATGTTTTCCCAGGTGCACCTTTCAACTAGAATAACCCTACTCTCAGATTTCTTAGGGAAAAAAAAAGCCATCCTAAGAAATTTCCCCTACAAAGTCCGGCACTAAAACTAAAACCCTCCTATTTATAAAAAATATGTAGAAAATTAAAAGACTACTGATATATCAACGACGAAGAGAAAAAAAAACAGAAATTTTAACTGTAAATGGCTTTTTAAAATGTAAAGCATAACTAATACTGCCAAATTCGTTAAAAATAATTTCTCTTCACAACTGATAATCACACGGGAAACAAACGAAAACTAAGTTTATAATAGAACACCGAAAACAAAGAAGTGTAGCAAGGTTATGTATGTGTATATGAACGTTTGTAGAGATATGCTTTGAAATGCACAGCCTGTTCAGTCAGGATTCCCGAAGGATTTATTAGAGTTTCTCTCTTAATCCAAACAAGCTTTAAGAAATTTTTAATTACATTCAGGTACAATTCTCCCTTGAATTCTTATATGTCATCCAGTAATTCATCCTATTCCTAGTTATTTCGGTTTATGTTAATATTTTTGTAAGAGGTCGGTTCTCTCTTTTCCGAAGCATGGACATCTTAAGATGAAATGTTTTACAGACTCCTCTTCATTTTTATCCCAATTTATACATATTGGTCCTTTTTCAGACCATTTTTCTGTTCTTTTATTTAGCGCCAGTGATCCCGTTTCGCACTGGAAATTAAAGAACTTCCAAATATTGCAAATATCCTGATATAAGGGAGCCCTTTTATTTTTAAACCCTAATTGGTAAGGATTTGTATTTATGGAATCAACGAATATTTCCAATTCAGTACTTTTTACACATTTATTAATAAGATAGTGCCATTTTTTTCTGATTCTATGTTTATTTTAATTTCTTCTGTTTCGTAATATTCTGCTAAATATCCCAATTTATCTAAGCATTTGCTTTTTTCAAACACCTTTCTAGACCACCTATTTTTATTCATGAAAGTCAACCTCCCCAGATATTTTAATTTACTTGAAGCTTCTCTGCTAAAGAATGATGACCACCACATTTCAATTTCAACTGCTATAGTAGGTGTCAAAATGTCCCCCCCCCCCCTATAAGTTTTCTTCCAAATGTGCTTTGGATATTTGTCAATTTTTGAAGTTCGGTTTCTGTAATAATTATAGTTTTGTTACCATATTATGTTGGAACAGGCACAGTCAATGATTTCCATAATATTCTACCTAGTTCTACTTTATTGTAGCTTTTATTTATATGCTCCTTATCCATCCACTTAGTTTGTTTGCTTTAGCTATTATGTTGTTAGTGTGCTTTTTAAAGATTTGTCCTTCTTTTGTTATTAATATTCCTAGATACTGATATTCATTGGTTTCTTTAATTTCCTGATTATTAACTTGCCAGTAGTTTTTCTCAACTACATTAAAATTTATCACTTCGCTTTTGTTGCAGTTGAATTCCATTTGAAAATCTTTTGCGATGCTTCCTGCCGTATTTAGTAGGCTCTGTAAATCCTTTTTATTATCTGAGAATAGAACAATGTCATCCGCAAACAATAATCCTGGCAGGGTTTCATTCCCATCTGGGATACCCAAGTTGCTCTTTTCGACTCTAAACGTTGATTTAGTCATTATTATGCTGAATAGTTTTGGTAAACAAAGGAGGTCTACACGCTTGCTTCATTCCTATTTCCGATTGTATCCAATTCGATTCCCAATTACGGAGTTTATACTTCAACTTGCTGTCTTTATAAATATTTTGAATCAGTCTGAAAAATTTGGCATCAAAATTATTCTTTCGTAATATGTCCTTCTCTCCTTACCGTATCATAAGCTTTTTTGTTATCCAAGAAGGCAAAATAAAGCGATTTTTTGAATTTTTATATTTTATCTATGGTTTCAGTGAGCACAAATAAATTGTCTGGAGCTCTTCTATCTTTTCTGAATCTAATATGTTGTTGTTTTCCATTATTGTATCCAATCTGATGGTTAGTATTTTGATGAGGAGTTTACAGAGATTGCTAATCATCGTTATAGGTCTGTAGTTTTTCAATTCCTTTTTTGTTCTTTATGAATTAATTTTACTTCGCTTTGTTTCTGTTATTTTGTTATATAATGTTTTAATCCATTTGTTTAGTTCTTCTCCTCCATACTTAATAAAATCATTAGCTATTAGATCTAGCCTAGTCGCTTTATTGTTTTTTAAATCTTTTATGTTTTGTTCGAATTCTTTTATAATTCTTTTTGAGGTTATTTTAACTTTTTTTTTTATCATTTTTTATTCCGTTTGATTCCCAATTTTGTTTTGACTTATTAGCCTCTTCCCAGAATGATGTCATTAGATTATTTATATCTACAGTGTCTTCTATCATTATCTTATTGTCATTTACTAGACCTTATGGTATTACTTCATTTTCCTTACCCGTATTTTTCACTGTTAGCTACATTGCAACTGCTGTGTCTGCGCATGCACGTATTTAACTAACAAACAATTTCCTGGAAATGATGTCATAACTATCAAATTTTATGAAAAAATGGTGTAGAAGATTAATAATACTGTTAGATTTTTTACTTTTGACAAACTTTGTTAAATACTCTACTGTATAACGTAGAGTATGATTAATTGTTATACACTTACGACCTCAACCCCTCAACCGAACATATCCCAACACTAGTTTCAGGTTTTCGAGTTACAGCATTAACCTTGTTGGAGTTGCTATTTACTGATTTGCAGTTGTCTAAATATCATCGGAAGTTTTTGAAAATATCAGCTCCAGTTATTCCATTAAGTTTTTCGTGAATCCTGGTTTATTGCTAGAGTAGTTTTTGGTAAGGATCTGTATCAGTTAATGATAAAACATCTTCATTGGATTGTTTGTTTTAGAGAATGGAATAGGCTTCATTACAATATTAAAATAAGACCCACGAACATTAATAAGAAGAACGTATTTTGTAGTCTTCTTTTCAACTCATATTTTCTTAGCAGAATATTTGAAAATCAGGCTTTAATAGTCAATTTCAATGTAAGGCTCTGACGAATAGAATAGTTTCCAGGATAAATTACGTATCAACCTATAATAATTACTAAAAACTAATTAGTTTTAAAATACAATTTAATAAGTTAAGTGAATTACATAGTTAAATGATAAAATTAAATCACACACAGGAGGAAAAATATCTAATGAATGAAATAAAATGAATATTGCAAAGCCCTACCAATTAACAGATTACATTAGGTGAAGTATAGCAGAAAGCAGTGAGAAGTCAGTAATTGTTTTAAGAAATTTACATTAAATCATGCACTGTTAAATTCAAAATCATGAATATTGCGAGATGGATAAAATCCAAAAAAAAAAAAAAATGTTTAAATCTTTAAAATTTCTAAAAAACTTAATTCAAAATCAGCAAAAATAACCAATCACATTAATTCCCAAACAGGCAAAAAACCTTTTAAATGTGAATTTTGTGGGAAGAGTTTTGCAAATTCAAGCAATTTCCATCGTCACATTAGAACCCATACAGGTGAAAAGCCCTTTAAATGTGAATTTTGTGAGAAAAGTTTTGCACAATCAAACGATTTAAATTCTCACATTAGAACCCATACAGGTGAAAAACCGTTTAAATGTGAATTGTGTGAGAAAAGTTTTTCAAATTCAAGCAATTTAAATTCTCACATTAGAAGCCTTACAGGTGAAAAG
>JAFIDM010027708.1:28304-39355 GCA_023159025.1 Thereuonema tuberculata | reverse complement strand
TAATTGTGTGAGAAATGTTTTGCACAATCAAACATATTACATCGTTATATTAGAACCCATACAGTTGAAAAGCCTTTTAAATGTGATTTTTGTGAGAAGAGTTTGTACGATCAGACAAATTACATCGTCACATTAGAACCCATACAGGTGAAAAGCCTTTTAAATATGAATTTTGTGAGAAGAGTTTTTCAGATTCAAGCAATTTAAATTCTCACATTAGAAGCCTTACAGGTGAAAAGCCTTTTAAATGTTAATTGTGTGAGAAATGTTTTGCACAATCAAACATATTACATCGTTACATTAGAACCCATACAGGTGAAAAGCCTTTTAAATGTGAATTTTGTGAGAAGAGTTTTGTACGATCAGACAAATTACATCGTCACATTAGAACCCACACAAGTGAAACGATCACCACTGAATAAATTGTAGTGAATGAGAAGCTGGAAACATGACACCAAGAAGAAATTGTGGACAGTATAAACTTACTCCATGGGAATAAAATAAGTTTACTTTTCATTAAGTCTTATTCAATGTAAATGAAATACAGATTTGCACATTTTTCTCAGTTATTTCCTTAGTTCATTTTATATTGAATATAGTCAATGTAGTGAAAACAATAGTTTAATCAATCAGGATTTTGAATCCTAGTGTATAAGTGTATTTTGTGATTTTAAACTAATACAAATTAATAAATAATGAATAGAAAGACAATTGAAAAAATAAAATTCTTTAAAACAGTATCATTGGAATGCCTCGAATTACAGAATACGAAACCGTTGCAGTTATTAGCCTTTATTAGTTAGATTTAAAATTTCTGTTGGCTCACTATAAAATGTATTTTGATTTTGTAATTGAATGCATTAAAATGATACTGTTTTAAAAAGAGTTTTTTCATTTATGTTTCTATTCATTATTTATTTATGTTTTTTTACGTAGCTTAAGGATAATAAAAATGAATTGAGTAAAAATGAACAGTAGAGTTTATAAAATGTTAACTAAATAAATTATAGAATTCAATATTATCAATGTAACCAATAAGAAGTAAGTTGATTTTATGTATTAACATCGAATTTTCAAATTTGTATGTAATTTTGTTTGCAATTCTCTTACTTTTAGTATTTGTGATTTAATTTATAATATTTCACACTTTTATATTGTAACCTGCAGACATGTCTTAGTTGTATCTCGAAGGATATAATAAGACTGAATAAAAAAAAATTCTAAATTAAAATATTCTAACTTTATCAAGTGTAGTTTTTTAATAAATAATTAAATAAAAAAATTGATTATTTTTTTTTCTATTGCACATTTGGAAAATTTGAATATTGTTTATATTAATTTAATATTATAAGCCATAAAAAATTCTAAATATGAAAATATTATAAATATAAAAAGAAGCTCTCTTTTAAAAAGGAAACATCAAACATGGAGGAATGAAAACATTGAAAAGAACTAAATTAGTTTCGTCATATTGTATGGTTTTTTTTTTTCTTTTATCTTTTTCTATTTCAAAGGCTTTTTTTTTTTTTTACATCTCTTCAGATTGTCTTATAACTGACTTTCAGTTTATTTTTATTTAACCAGGATTTATTACTTAAATTACTCGCAGTTTGCATTTTTATATTTCCTATTTTGATTTCAATCCTGTTGAAGCTTTCGAAGTGTGATTGTGCATTTTCATCTGTCCATGTATATGATGATGATGATTGATCTCGTTTGTTTATTTGTTTTTTCTCTCTATTGTTAGAAAAAAATATAAGGAATAAAAATAGAGAAAGAGGAGAACAAAATTTGTTTTTTTTTTTCCTTCCCCTGTTGTTTTTTTTAAATTTTTTTCATTACCTCATATTAGTCCTCCTAGATACGGAGTGAAAAACGATCTGTGAAATTAAAATGAAAAAAAGAAAAACAAAAGGAAATGTTTCACTCAATATGCCCAACAGGGAATTTTAATTTATTGGAATATCTTGAGAAGAATGGTGAGAGATGCCTAAAGGTAATTCATCTGGTCTTCGATTCAGTGTCTCCATATAGTTCCACTTACAGGAAAGAAGGCAGAAGAAAGTATTAGTGTTTCTCTCAAGAATCCTGTATTTAAACAAAAATAAAGGAGAACTACAGTTTCATAGTGTGACTAAAGGAAAACGGAAAGGTGTATTTGTGGTGGAGCAAAATATGTCTTACAAACATAAGGAAGGAAGGTCTTTAGTTATCTTCAAGAACTCTTCGATTCTTCGGATAGTTCATCTGTCATGGTATAGGGCTACTCAGCAGAACAAACAAGCTATGAATTCTAGCTATGAAATTCAAGCTATGAAATGAAAGATCAAGGAAAAGAATGATTTATATAGAAACTATAAAAATCTGGAGAATAATTAAACTAGGCAACAGAAGAAATGTATCTTGAACAAAACCATTTGATCTTTACTAAATCGACCATGCTTATCATGAGAATGACAATTAAAATCTCAGATTAGCTCTAGTTTCGTAGGTTTAGGGGGGGAGGGTTCAGAATCAATGCTAAAAATTGATTTTGCCTGTCCTGAAATTGCCATGGAAATCCCACATACGTTAAACAGCCTAGCATTTCTAACCCTCTTCACATCATGTAGTATTGGAAATCTATTTTTATCCACAGTGCCCAGCAACATAGAAGGGGGAGGAGAGAGACATCACATGTCATTGTTGTTGGTTGGCGCATTGAAGATCGCTTTCAGTCACGTGTCTGGCTGTGTTTGTTGCGTATGAGGTTAAAGGCAGAATACAATAGTTTTATTGCTTTGCTTCAGGTTAGTTTAATATGTGTGTAGCAAACTAAGTGACATGCGATTCAAAATGCCTCGCAAAAGTGTAAACATATCTGACAATTTTTGTTATATTTGTGGACAGGTAACTTTAAAATCACAAAAGCGAACAATAACATCAACCATTAAGAAGGCCTTAGCATCTGTACTTCGGTTGCAAAATTGGTGACCAAGACAAGCCCTGAGCTCCTCATATATATTGCATATCTTGTGCTACAGGTCTGCGTTCGTGATTGAATCATAAAAGATCGTCTATGGGCTTTGCTATTCCGATAATCTGGAGAGAACCATTAAACCACGTAAATGATTGTTATTTTTGCATGACAACTCCCTTAAAACATGATATTTTAGAAGAAAAAGCCATCATTGACATAATCTAACATAAGATCAGCTATGCATTCAGTGCCTCATGGAGGTGGACTACCTGTTCCCATTCCACCTGATTCTTGCACAGTTAGTGATGAGGACAGTAGTGACACTAACACAACTCCCATCATCTTCTAAACCATTTTCATTGAAAGATCCTGATTTCCAGTGTAATGAGGAGTCTACACAGCATCACAAAGTAAAACAGTAAATGTTCAATGATCTGGTGAAGAGATTTGGAATTGCTTAAAGGTAAAGCAGAACTGTTAGCATCTAGATTGTAGTAGTGGAATTGTCTTGACCAATCGAAAAATGTCGGTGTGTTATGTGAATGCCACACTCCATTCCTACTCTTTTTCACCAAAGAAGATAATTTGGTAAACATTTCATCCATATTTCTTCTTAATCTGTTCTCGCATAATATTCATATTAGTTCGTAAAAAGAGACTTCATCTGGACATTACAAATATGTGTTCAATTCCTACTTTCTTAACGCCGTTTAGGGAAGAAGTATTGGAGCTTACCGTTGCTTCCGCAGGTCTTAGGACTAAGGTTTGCAAATGGAGGGTCTCTAGAGAGATCTCTTTGTAGGACATTCGTCATACTCTAATTTCTTTGAGCACGGTGGTGCTCAGCAAGGAAATGTATAGAAACCAACGCCTTACTAACTGGGATTTCTAGAAAGAAGATCTTAAACTCAAAATGGCAGGTTTTCCTGTCTCTTATCATGATGAGTTTGGCAAAGAAAACTGTTTGCTTTCCTTCAAATGCCCTCATCTCTGCGAATAAAAAGAATTAACCATTTCGTTGTAAACGAAGGAACAAAATTACTTGGTGGAATCCATTTTTGGATAAACTCGGGACTAAGACCCGTAGTTGCTCAATAAGGCAAAATACACGGATACTTCCCATGCTTGGGATTCTTACAAAGAATGTCAAAAGAAGTATAAATGTGCCATAATGTACTATAACAGAACATCCTGGAAAGCTTTTTGTGATAACATAGGAACTTTACCTGAGGTCTCAAGACTGACCAAGGTTTTATCCAAAAGGTCTCAGACAAAACTGGGATCGTTGTTACTATCCAGTGGGGATTTTGTCTCATCCGAGGATGAGGCTTTTAAGCTACTACTGGATGTTCACTTCCCAGACTCACGAGCAATTGGTGGATTCTTACAACGTGCAACTGTGGGCAAGGATTTTTCTCTTGCCAAATGCATTATTTCTTATGAAAAGGCTAAGCTTTAAACCCATCAATGAAGCAAGAGAGGATGAAGTTTTCACAGCCCCTATTTTTAAAAGGGATGGAGGTTATAGTATCTCCTCTCAAACATATTTATCGCTCTTATCTGGCACTGGTTATATTCCTATGAACTGCAGAAAGACAAGAGTTGTTTTTATCCCTAAGGCGGAGAGATCTGACTACAGCTCTGCAAATCCTATAGACCAATCAATCTTTTCTCCTTTCTTCTTAAGGCACTGCAGATACATGTAAGGTAAAGATACTTTATCGACATGTAAGGGATGTCACTCTTTTAAAACATCCTCCTCATTACAGGCAATATGCCTGTCAGAAAGGACGTTTTATTGAGACAGACTTACACCAAACTTTACTAGGAAAAGAAAGATAGGGAAAACTTTGACTTTAAACCTATTTAACAAGCAAATTGATCTTTTCAAATGTGTCAAGTATCTCGGTGTTATTCTTGACTCCAAATTGACCCGGAAAGATGGACCAGAACTAGACTAATGATTATTAGGAAACTCCTGTGTAGAGTTCAATGTCTAGTCTGTTTAGGAATCACCAGATCTATGAGGACAGCATCTACTGCTGCCTTAGAGACTATTGTGGACTTGCCACTTTTTCATCTCTCTATCGAGCATCAAGCCAGAAAAACCGCCTTTTGGTTGGTTAATCAAGGGAAATGGCATTATAGCACCTCTACTCACCCTAGTATCTGGAAGGAAGCAGAGGACTTTTCTCCAATGCTTTCTCAGAACTCCTCTGTCTTGTAATTTTAAAGTGATACCTAACCTTGCCATCCAATATCCCAGCGGAGATGAATGGGTTGTTAAGGGACGTGATTGGTAAAAAGGTGGGAGCCGGAATATACGGGCTAAGACCAAGGGCTGATTTCTTTCATGCCCTCGGGGTCTATTGCACTGAATTTCAGGCTGAGGTTTTTGCTTTTTGTTTTGTGCTTTTGAAAACCTCAACCGTCATTATGTCAATGGGACCACTTATATCTGCTCAGATGGTCAGGCTGGATTCCATGCTCTGAGCAGTTCTCTTTACACTTCGTAGCTTGTTCCTGAATGTAGGGAAGTGCTATCCTGCCTGGCCAGGACTAATTTGGTTTATTTGTACTGGGTTCCTGAGCATTTAGGTATTGATGGAAACGAGAAGGCGGACTTGATGGCCAAGAGGGGTTCTTCTTTACTTCCAATTGGCCTGGAACCCTTCTTAAGATTCTTCTGTGATCTAGGCAAATGATTACTTGGGAATATCTTGGGAAAAACAGTTCCAAAGGCATTCGATTGCCTCGCATGGTATGAGCAGGCCAAACTGTTTATTAAAAGGCCTGGCAATTGCTATTCAAAGTCAATTCTAAATTTAAATAGGAAACATTGCAAAATGATTACAGGGGTTCTTATTGGACACTCTACTCTCAAAAGACACTTACATTTACTTGGCATATGCCAAAGTAATATATGTAGGAAATGTGGAATGGATAAGGAAACTCCTGAACACATTTTATGTTTTTGCCCAGCTTTGGCTAGAAATAGATGGGAGATCTTTGGTAAGATTCTTTTACTACTGATATTATCTCCACCTTTAAGATTAAGGTCATTTTATCTTGTTGTAAATCCACGGTACTTTTCATGACCACTGAATCTCATCATAGTTTTGATGAGTTATCTTTGAAATAGTGGGTACATGAGGGGACACAATGGATCCAATTATGAGGTTTTAGTGACTAACTGCAATTGGCCGACCCTCTATCTATTCTTATCCTTAACCCGTTGGTCGAGAATTGCTGGGAGCCTAAACATCTGCATGGCCTGTTGCGGTGGAGTTTAATTTTTTAATTACTTTCTCGACATCCTTTTCACTGACTCTGCAGTTCCTATAAAGAAAACCATAATCTAAAGTCGTCGTGGCGAATGTTGAAACCGGAAACACATTGTCATTGACTAATTTCTCCAGTATCAATGCCATGATCTCCGCAGAAAATATCAATCTCAATTATCAAAAATAGGAAATATCAAAAATCTCACATACACCTTCTTGAAATTGACGAGCAACGTTAAGAATAATTTCCCATGCTTCACTGTTGAGAACTTTTCCTCGTCGAAAGTTTAATGTGAAGCAGTGACCGCCATTTTCTCTGCTATTTCAATGTGAACGACCGGCCAGGAAAGGAAAATCTGTAATGTGCGTTGCATTCTGGGAGTTTCATCTCTCGCCACGAAGACTGTAATTATATTTCTAAAATATGTTATTTTCCACACTCCAAAGGAAGAAAAAAATGCCGGATGTTTGTGTGAGATTTTCTTTCTGTTATTCTGTCACGGTTTTTGTAGATTAAGTTGTGAATTAGGTTGAAACCCGAGACTTCTTTTAAGGTAATAAGCTTACAGGTAAATATCAAGATGACAAGTTAAGGTCCCTCTAAATTAAATATGAACATGATGCGCTTTAGATAGCTGGGCCCTCAGAGTTATATCTTAGCGCAGGTAGGTCCATAGATAGGAACAGGTAAGAAACTTTAATCGGTGAAATGACTCCACACTAATTAGCCTTTTTTTTTTATAAAGTATATATATATATATATTTCTTAAAACAAGAGATAGTCAGTTTACACGGGGAAAAAAATGTAATAAAAGTAATAAATCAAAATTGTTCGTAACTGGTTATTGAGTCCGAGAGAATTCTGATGTGTCTTAGCGTGCATAACGAGGTACGCTTGTTTCCTCATATGATGCTAGCATGTATGGAAGATAAAGTAGGCCTACTTACAGTTTTGTCCGGACATTCGCATTATATGGTTAGATGTTAAACCTGTACAGGTCGGAGCACTGCGCATTTATGTAGATTCCTTTATCCTGTTCTTGTCACCAGGCTCTTGACGGTGAATTCGCTTCGACGCACGTTCTCTCCCAGTCGCCTTCCCTCGGCCGGCATGCCTCCGGAATCCCTGAACAGAGATCCGTCGATGGTGGGTCGTCCCCCGCAAGTCGCAACACTTCACGCAGCTGACTTTTCAGTTCTCTAAAAGATAAGTGAAATGCTGCTATGTTATGATTTGTTTGAGTAAATATCATCCTCTAACGTGTAAATTATAATGCACTTACAGAGTTTCTTTTCCCACCGCTCTCTCGCTCCCTACCCATCAATATATTATTGTTGGCAGTCTGATGGGGATGAGGGAAAGCCATCGGAGAGAGGAAAGTGAACTTAATCATCCAATGTTTAGATAAAATGTCAGCTGGTGACGTAGAGGGTAGGTGAAGGTTCAGGTTGTCCATTAAGTTACTAAAGCAGATGCAGCCCTTTGATCCAAGGTCGCTCGTTTCTTCATGTTTAGAGAGGTCGACCCTTGACCCGTCGCCTCGGGGTAGATGGGGGAGGTCAACGAAGGGTCGCCAAGCTGGCTGCAGATTGATTACCTTTTGGGCCTGATGAGGGGAAGCTGGTCTGGGACAGCGGAATTTAGCTTAAGAGAATAAGTAAAGAACTTCCTGTTGTAAGGAACCCTTTTATTTTTAAACCCTAATGGTAAGGTTTTGTATTTATAGAATCAACGAATATTTCCAATTCAATATTTTTTACACATTTATTAATGAGATAGTGCCAATTTTTTTCTGATTCTATGTTTATTTTAATTTCTTCTGTTTCGTAATATTCTGCTTTTATTTCCAATTTATCTATCCATTTGCTTTTTTCTGTTGTATTTTCAAACACCTTTCTAGACCATCTATTTTCATTCATGAAAGTCAACCTCCCCAGATATTTTAAATTGCTTGAAGCTTCTCTGCTAAAGAATGATGACCACCCATTTCACTTTGAACTGTTATAATAGGTGTCAAAATGTTCCCCCTCCCAATAAGTTTTCTTCCAAATGTGCTTTGAATATTGGTCAATTTTTGAAGTACGGTTTCTGTAATAATTATAGTTTCGTTACCTTATGTTAGAACAGACACAGTCAATGATTTCCATAATATTCTACCTAGTTCTACTTTATTGTAGCTTTTATTACATATGCTCCTTATCCATCCACTTAGTTTATTTGCTTTAGCTATTATGTTGTTAGTATCCTTTTTAAAGATTTGTCCCTCATTTGTTATTAATATTCCTAGGTACTGATATTCATTGGTTTCTTTAATTTCCAGATTATTAATTTGCCAGTAGTTTTTCTCAACTACATTAAAATTTATCACTTCGCTTTTATTGCAATTGGATTCCATTTGAAAATCTTTTGCGAAGCTTTCTCCCGGATTTAGTAGGCTCTGTAAATCCTTTTTATTAGCTGAGAATAGAACAAAGTCATCCGCAAACAATAAGCCTGGCAGGGTTTCATTCCCAACTGGGATACCCAAGTTGCTCTTTTCGAGTCTAAACATTGATTCGCTCATTATTATGTTGAATAGTTTTGATAACAATGTACACCCTTGTTCCATTCCTATTTCCGATTGTATCCAATTTGATTCCCAAATATAGAGCTTATATTTCAATATTTATAAATATAGCTTTATAAATATTTTGAATCAATCTGAAAAATTTGCCATCAAAATTTTTCTTTCGTAATATGTCCTCCTCTCCTTACCGTATCATAAGCTTTTTTGATATCCAAGAAGGCAATGTAAAGCGGGTTATTTTTTTTATATATATATATATATATCTATATTATCTATGGTTTCAGTGAGCACAAATAAATGGTCTGAAGCTCTTCTATCTTTTCTGAATCTAATATGTTGTTGTTTTCCATTATTGTATCCAATCTGATTTTGGTGAACAGTTTACAGAGATTGCTAATGATCGTTATAGGTCTGTAGTTTTTCACTTCCTTTTTTTTGTTCTTTATGAATTAATTTTACTCCGCTTGTTTCCATTCCTGTGGAATGATTTCTGTTTCTATTATTTTGTTATATAATGTTTTAATCCATTTGTTTAGTTCTTCTCTTCCATACTTAATAAATTCATTATCAATTAGATCTAGCCCGGTTGCTTTATTGTTTTTTAAATCTTTTGTGTTTTTTGAATTCTTTTATAATTATTTTTGAGGTTATTTTACCTTTTTTTTTTTATTATTTTTTATTCCATTTGATTCCCAATTTTGTTTTGACTTATTAGCCTCTTCCCAGAATGATGTCATTAGATTATTTATATCTACAGTGTCTTCTATCATTATGTTTTTGTCATTTACCAGTCCTTCTGGCATTACTTCATTTTCCTTACCCACACCAAATACCATACATTACAACAGCTGTGTTCGCGCATGCGCGCCTTTAACTCACAAAATATTTCCGGCAAAGACGTCATAACTATCAAGTTTTATTTAAAAATGCTGTAGAAGATTAAAAATGCTGTTATATTTTTTACTTTTGACAAACTATAAGTTATATACTGTTTGTGCGACGCAGAGCATGATCAATTGTAATATACTTACGGACTCAAACGGATATATCCCGACACTAGTTTCAGGTTTTCGAGTTACTGCATTAACCTTGTTCGAGTTGCTACTACTGATTCCATGTTCTCTAAATTTCGGCGGAAGTTTTTAAAAAAAACAGCTCCAGTTATTACCATTTAGTTTTTCGTGAATGCTGGTTTATTGCTTGAGTAGTTTTTGGTAAGGATCTGGGTAATCCTGTATCAATTAATAATAAAACATCTTCATTGGATTGTTTTAGAGAATGAAATAGGCTTATCGTCCATGTGTTGTAATTTTCTTTGACAATGGCCGCCATTTGCATTTCTTCAGTGTAGAAATTGTTTCTTTTGTTATATTGGCTTAATGTTCGTTACAATATTAAAATAACACCTACGAACATCAATAAAAAGAACGTATTTTAAAGTTTTATCAAATAATACTTTTTAACATAATATTTGAAAATCAGGCTTTAATAGTCAATTTCAAGATAAGGCTGTGACGAATACAATAGTTTCCAAGATAAATTACGTATCAACCAATGATAATTACTAAAAACTAATTAGTTTAAATACAATTTAATAAGTTTAGTAAATTACATAGTTAAGTGATAAAATTAAATCACATACAGGAGGAAAGACATCTAATGAATGAAATAAAATGAGTACTGCAAAGCGCTACCATTTAACAGATTACATTAGGTGAATTATAGCAGAAAGCAGTGAGAAGTCAGTAATTGTTTTGCGAAATAAAATTTACATTAAATGATCTAGTGTTAAATTCAAAATCATGAATATTGCGAGATCGATATAAAGAAAAAGTGTTTAAATCCTTTAAGATTTCTGAAAACTTTTTTCACATTCAGCCAAAATGACCGATCAAATTAATTCCCACACAGACGAAAAATCTTTTAAATGTGAATTTTGTGAGAAGAGTTTTGCACAATTGAGCAATTTAAATTCTCACATTAGAAGCCATACAGGTGAAAAGCCTTTTAAATGTGAATTCTGTGAAAAGAGTTTTGCACAGTTAAGCCATTTACATTCTCACATTAGAACCCATACAGGTGAAAAGCCTTTAAAATGTGAATTTTGTGAGAAGAGTTTTTCACATTCAAGCCATTTACTTTCTCACATTAGAACCCATACAGGTGAAAAGCCCTTTAATTGTGAATTTTGTGGGAAGAGTTTTGCACAATTGAGCAATTTAAATTCTCACATTAGAAGCC
>JAFIDM010027708.1:16288-28294 GCA_023159025.1 Thereuonema tuberculata | reverse complement strand
CATTCAAACGATTTACATTCTCACATTAGAACCCATACAGGTGAAAAGCCCTTTAAATGTGAATTTTGTGAGAAAAGTTTTGGACAATTAAGCAATTTCCATCGTCACATTAGAACCCATACAGGTGAAAAGCCTTTTAAATGTGAATTTTGTGAGAAAAGTTTTGGACAATCAAGCAATTTACATCGTCACATTAGAACCCATACAGGTGAAACGATCACCACTGAACAAATTGTAGTGAATGAGAAGCTGGAAGCATGACACCAAGAAGTTCACTGGAATAAAAGAGAAGTTTACTTTTCAGTAAGTCTCAATCAATATTAACGAAATTCAAATTTGCACATTTTTCTCAGTTATTTCCTTAGTTCATTTCCATATTATATACCGTATGGTGAATTAAGTGAAAACAATAGTTTAATCAATCAGGATTTTGAAAACATCTACTGCATAACTGTATTTTGTGATTTTTAAACTAATACAAATTAATAAATAATGAATAGAAACACAATTCAAAAAAAAAAAATTCTTTAAAACAGTATCATTGGAATGCCTTAGATTTCACAAAATTAATTTTTACTTAAACAGCATTTATTACTTAAATTATTCGTAGTTTGTGTTTTTATGTTTCCTTATTTGCTTTCAATCCTGTTGAAGCTTTCGAAGTGTGATTGTGCATTGTTATCTGTGTATGTATACGATGATGATGATTGATCTCGTTTCTTTATTTGTTTTTTCTCTGCATTATTAGAAAAGAAATACAAGGAATAAAATAGAGAAAGAGCAGAACAAAATTTGTTTGTTTTTTTCCTTCCCCCGTTGTTTTTTTTTAATTTTTTTCATTACCTCATATTAGTCCTACTAGATAGGGATAAGGAACGATCTGTGAAATTAAAAAGGAAATGTTTAACTGAATATACCTAAAAGGAAATTTCAATTTATTCGACTGTCTTGAGAAGAATTGTGAGAGATGCCTAAAGGATATTAATCTGGTCTTCGATTCAGTGTCTCCATACAGTTCTGTATACAGAAGAGAAGGAAGGACAAAGTATTAGTGCTTCTCTCAAGAATCCTGTATTTAAAGAAAAATAAAGGAAAACTGCAGTTTCATTGTGTGACTAAAGGAAAACGGAAAGATGTATTTGTGGTGGAGCAAAATATGTCTTACAAACATAAGGAAGGTCATTGGTCACCTTCAAAGAACTCTTCGATTCTTCGTATAGTTCATCTGTCATGGTTTTATATTTCTTCCTATCCTCCCATGAAGGAAAATGACACTTTGAAACTATTTGGAGTTTACAGGTTAGCATCAATTAAAGACTTTATGGACTACGATACAATTTAAGACACTTTATATATAAAAGAAAAGAAAGCACTCAGAAATTGAAAGATTTGGGATCTGTTATAATGTATAAGGAATTTATTTAATATGATTTTTTTGTTATTATGGTCAGTTGTTACCATTGTAACTGCCATCCATTTTAGTTAACATTCCTTGGGTAGCTGAATAGGATTGTTAAGTTGATTCTATTTGTGTTTTGTTTAATGAAAATGAAAGGCAAAGAACTTTCACGTATTTGTTGAATACTTGTTTTATTTTAAGTAACTCGTAATGTGTAAGAATTAATCAGTTGTTTCTGAGTTTGTTTTTCCTCCCTTTTATTTTTGGACTTAGATCATTAAATTAAAAAAATAAAACCTATAAAAAGAAAGAGTTGGTGTTTTTGTTTCTAGTCTTATTCTTTTTACTGATTATGAAATAATGGATCAACGAAGAGGAAATTTTAGATCATCTATTGTTTGCTTTGTTTTGTTGTTTTAAATCTTAAAAAATGCATTTCCCTCTTTAGGAACCATAAAGAAAGGGCTACGTAGCAGAACAAGCAACTACGAACTGCTACAACATTTTAAACAAGATCAAGCCATGCTGAAGGCTTTTAAGCATCTACTGGATGTTCACTTCCCAGACTCATGAGCAATTCGTAGGATTTGATGAGCAATTGGTGGATTCCTACAACATGCAACTGTGGGCAAGGATTTTTCTCTTTCCAAATGCATTGTTTCTTATGAAAAGGTTAAGCAGGCTATTAGCTTTAAGCCCATCAAAGAAGCAGGGGAGGATGAAATTTTCCCTGCCCTACTTTTAAAAGGGGTGGTGATTATAGTATCTCCTCTCGAACATATTTATCGCTCTTATCTGGCACTGGTTATATTCCTATGAACTGAAGAAAGACAAGAGTTGTTTTTATCCCTAAGGTTGGAAGGTCTGGCTACACCTCCACCAAATCCTATAGACCAATCAGTCTCTCCTCCTTTCTTCTTAAGGCACTGCAGAGACATGTAAGGGAAAGATACTTGATCGACATGTAAGGGATATCAATTTTTTAAAACATCCTCTTCATTGCAGGCAATATGCCTATCAGAAAGGACTTTCTACTGAAACAGCCTTAGACCATCTGGAACATAGGATAGAATGTTCCTGTCTCATGGGCAGATGGCTCTGGGCACCTTTCTAGATATTGAAGGAGCATTTGATCACTCATCTTATAACTCCATTTGTAATGCAGCTGAGCAGCATGGTGTTGACTCATGTCGAATCCATCATTAGATGGATTAGGAACATACTTTCAACTTGTACTGCACTCACTTCCAAAACTTAGGCATGGAGTGGTAAAATGCAAAAAAATGGACAAGTACTGCTTTGATTGACATGAAATGCTGCAAATAAGTACCTCTATCTTATTTCATGAAACGAAACAAAGAATTACTTATAGAGATAAACAAATTATTGAATTTACATAAATTATAAGATGACGTCCTATTTGCATCATTAACAAAATGATGTTTAAATTCAAAACAAACAATAAAAACCGACATTAATAGGGTATGTGAGCACCACTCACCTGCAGGCAAAGTTTACAGCGAGTTATCATGCTTGTTACAAGATGATCAACCACCGCAGAGTCCAGTGATCGCCATTCTTCCTGTAAGACAGTTTCTAAAGCTCTGAGAGTGGCTGGCGGTGGGAAATGTTGACATACAGCACGGCCGAGGGCATCTCACAGATTTTTAATTGCAATAAGGTCCGGCGAGTAAGCCGGCCACTCCACTTGCGCAATCCCCTCACTCTCCAGAAAGTCGTCAACGATGGCAGCTCTATCGGGACGTGCATTATCGTCCATTAAAATGAAAGAAGGACCAACTGCTGCAGCGTACAGTTTCACAATGGGGTCTAGGGCTTAATCTCGATACTGTACAGCCGTCACAGAACCTCGCCTGTACATGTGCAGGTCGGTGCGATATCCCAATTGAAATCCCTGCCGAGACCATTATGCTTCCACCGCGGAATAAGTGATGTTCGGTAATGTTCTGGGGCCGATTGCGTGTGCCTTGTTCCCTCCAGACCCTTACACGCTTTTCATCGGGTTGGAGGGCAAATCTGGACTCTTCTTTGAACATAATGTTACCCCAATCAGATATAGTCCAATTCACATGCTGTGGCGGCACCATTGTAATCGTGCCCCTCTGGATTGGACGGATAAAGGAACAGAGACTCGTTGTACCCGGGCGTACAGACCATTCATGTGAGGCCTTCGACGAACAGTACTGGCAGATATCGTCTTAGCAATGGCCGCTACAACCATAGATGTCACATGTGTGGAGGTCGATCTTCGATTCCACTTGGCTACAACAGCAATATATCGATCTTCCGCATGGGGTCGTAACCCTTGAACGATCGACTACAGGTCTTCAGACACCTCTTTCGCTGGTTTGGAATTGTTTCCACAATCGTGAAATGACGTAATGATGAACGCAGAAGAAACGAGCAACATCTGTTATATACTGTCCTGCTTCAATGCGTCAGACAGCCCGCCAGTGCTCAGAATCTTCCATTCGTCTTCTGGAAGCCATAGAAACACGTCTAGCTTGAAAACAAATCGTTTTATATGTAAATGCATTTTCCTATACAGCTATTGACTGGTGGACCAGAACTAGGCTAATGACTATTAGGAAACTCCTGTATAGAGTGCAACGTCTAGTCTGTTTAAGAATCACCAGATATATGAGGACGGCATCTACTGCGGCTATTGTGGAATTGCCACCTTTTTATCTCTTTATCGAGCATCAAGCCAGAAAAACCGCCTTTAGATTGGTTAATCATTTACTTGGCATATGCATAGTGGACACATGAGGCAACACAATGGATCCAATTATGAGGTCTTAATGACTAACGGCAATTGACCGACCCTCTGTCTATCCTTATCCTGTCGGTCGAGAATTGCTGGGAGCCTAAACGTATCGCGCACCCCAGCACCTGCATGGCCTGTTGTGGTAGAGTTAAATTTTGTAATTATTTCCTCGACATCCTTTTCACTGATTCTCCAGTTCCTATAACGAAAACAACGATCTAATTATATTTCTAAACAACAGAAATTTTTCACTGAGCTGATGTTAGATTATTTGCTGGGTACTGGAGACAGCGCCATTTCGGGTTTCAACACTGTTCAGCCCGGTCCCGCCCAGCATAATTCATCTCAGTGAAAGGGACAATAGATCAAATGAAGAAACATTTAAAACAATGACCCCTCAGTTCACTAATATCAAATAAACAATAAAAGAGGGTAAAAACAAATTTACGCTAGGAACTTGCATAGCTTATTAAGAATTTGTTGTATTAAAATGTTAGTAATGAAATCAAAATTAACATGCTTACAATGTTAAAATTTCAAAGAAAAACTATAGAAAACACACGATAACTAAACAACAAAAATTTTTCACGGCGTTATTTGGTGTGGTCTCGTCTGATAGGTGGCGTGAAAAACAGTCCGCATCAAGGTGTTTATGAAAGGTTTTGTACACAACTGTGATATCGTGTTCCTGAAGCCCTTCGGGCCCATCTTGCCAGGCGTCCGCTGGGATCTTTAAGGTTCTTGTGCTAGCAGAGGGCGTGATGGTTGGAGACTACAGTAAACAGATGCCCGTAGAGGTATAGTCAGAACTTGTTTGTGGCCCAAACAACGGCTAAGCATTCTCGATGGTTGTTGCATAATTGGTTTCAGCTTTCGACAAATTTCAGTTTGCATACGCTATTACCTTCGGTTGGCTTCCCTGGTTCTGAACAAGTACCGCTCCAATAGCATAATGCTAGCGTCTGTGTGTATTTCGGTTTGCGGCCCGTCTTGAAAGTAACCAAGTACCGGTGCCTTAGTAAGGAACGTTTTGACGTATCCGTCCATCAGAAGTCATTGGCGTTGTTCATGATGGAGGTGAGAGGGCGAGCGATTCTTGCGCAGTTCGGGATGAATCGAGGTAGTATGAGCAGAGGCCATCGAAGGCGTGGACTTGTTTGCTTGAATCGGAGTGGTGAATTTGTGTACGGCATCTGTGTTGGCGGGGTCGGGTAGGATACCTTCTGGTGTGACAATGTGGCCCAGGATTTTCAAGGTTTGTGCGGCGAAGGAGCTTTTACTGGGGTTCAGCCGGAGCTCGGCAGTAGAGAGACAGTTCAGGAATGCGTTGAGATGCCGCTGATGCTCGTGAAATATACAGCCAAAGATGACAATGTCGTCCAGGTAACATAAACAGATTGACCATCTGAGGCCGCGGAGAATGTTATCCATCAGGCGCTCGAACATGGCTGGTGCATTCCAGAGTCCGAACGGCATAACGGTGAATTCGTATAGGCTGTCTGGCGTCAAGAAGGCCATTTGTTCGCGGTCCTCAGGTGCGATGGGAACTTGCCAGTAGCCGATTTTCAGATTTAGGGAGGAGAAGAAACTGCATCCGCGCAGGTTATCTAAGGCTTCGACTATTCGTGGAAGTGGATAGCTGTCCTTCTTAGGGAGATTAGCGAGATCATATCTGCTGGGAGATCAACGACTGCGGCCGGAAATGTCAGATAAGTGCGGTTAGTTTTTTCGGGTATCTGCTTGATTAAGAACGGCCCTGCAATAGCTGGAGGTGGTACAACAGCTATTGCGGCCGTAGAACCTGGCGGGATGATGGTTGTTTCCACGGCAGTACATATCAGTGGCGTTGAGACAGTGTTTTGGGCATTGGAAAGGTGGTCATTCTCCGCATCCTTAAAGGTTACTGTAGTAGCTGCACTGTTGGGGATAGCGGCTGTTCCGTTGATGTCGGTGGATGCCATCGTCCATAGTTCTCCCTGGTCGGTGTAAGATGAGCTGGCTTGTTGTCAGAGCAGTTGCAGCATACAGCTTCATCAATTGGGCGAGTCATTGTAGCGGCTACTGAAACGGCAAGGGCTGGTTGGTCGGACCCGTGGTTGCAACGAAGGTTCCCGGCAATAGTGCTGGACATGTCCGGTCCGGCTGCAGCGGAAGCAGATGGGCTGATCATCGTGCGTACGCCACCTGTTGGTCCGTCATCGCGGTGAAGTTGTTCGGCGCTGGGCTTGTTGGTCGCTCTGTCCTCTGGTCACGAGGATTGTGAGGTTTTGGATAACGGAGGTTAAAGCATCGAGCTGTTTCTGCAGTTGATGGGTGTTGCTCGCAATTGGGGGTTGTTGTGTTGCGAGAGTATCTATGGTTGGCCAGTGGTCTGGGACAGGATCAGTTGTGATGCGGCGGGCTTGCTGTTGGTGCATTCGTCTACATTCTGTGATCATCTCACTCAGAGGATACTTGCAGGGCCAATAATGCGTGTGTGTATGCCCGAGCGACGCCTTTCAGGAGGTGATGGAGGCGTTGTTCGTATGACATGTGGGGGTCTACTTTGCCACAGAGGTGAATAATGTCTTGAATATAGACCTCGCAAGACTCTTGGGGTAGTTGTACCTGGGTGGAGAGTGTTCGTTCGGCTTCTGTGGCGATGTGGTGAAGTGCCACAAATGTTTCTTTGAATTTTGTGACGAAGGAGTCCCAGGTGAGAATGTGGTTTCTTCATTATCAAACCAGTGGTGTGTGAGAGGGTGAAGGGAAGATAAGCCAATTTGTGATCGTCCGTCGTGAAATCCCGAAGCCAAGCAAGAGGGTCAGTTGCTGTACCAGAGAATGTTGTTAATCCTCGGTAAGGTAAGGCGAGGGAGGTTCTAAGGGTCTGTGGTCGAGTAGCATCAAAGGGTTATATCTGGTCATTCACAGCAGCGAAGTTATTGGCAAAGTTCGGCATGGTGTGTCTGTGGTTCAAAGGATTTCGGCACCAATGATGTGTTGTCGAAATGACAGAGACTAATGCCGTGGTTTAGTCTAAAGCATACACACAGTTTATTTACAATTATGTACAGGTTTATATACAAATGGGATCGGATTTCAAGAATCTCTAGAGCTCTCTGTCTGGGCCGCTACTGAGAGAGCGTTAGCTGCAATGCCGTCTCTTTGGTCTGCTACTTGGTGAGAGGACAAGACACGTCGCTGATTGGTCCCCCGATTTGGCCAATCGAGAGGACTTCTCAACTATGTATCAGTATTCTAAGTAGTTCTACTTTATTGTAGCTTTTATTACATATGCTCCTTATCCATCCACTTAGTTTATTTGCTTTAGTTATTGTGTTGTTAGTGTGGTTTTTAAAGATTTGTCACTCATTTGTTATTAATATTCCTAGATACTGACATTCATTGGTTTCTTTAATTTCCCGATTATTAATTTGCCAGTAGTTTTTCTCAACTACATTAAAATTTATTACTTCGCTTTTGTTGCAATTGAATTCCATTTGAAAATGTTTTATTGAAGCTTCCTGCCGTATTTAGTAGGCTCTGTGAATCCTTTTTATTATCTCAGAATAGAACAATGTTATCCGCAAACAATAAGCCTGGCAGGGTTTCATTCCCAACTGGGATACCCAAGTTGCTCTTTTCGAGTCTAAACGTTAATTCACTCATTATTATGTTAAATAGTTTTGATAACAATGTACACCCTTGTTTCATTCATATTTCCGATTGTATCCAATTTGATTCCCAAACATAGAGCTTATATTTCAACTTGTTGTCTTTATAAATATTTTGAATCAATCTGATCTTTTTGTAATATGTCCTTCTCTCCTTACCGTATCTACAGTGGCTAGAATAAATAGTGTGACGATCGATTGGGGTTTAGCATTAGAACTTCCTGTTTCCGGTACGATGACCGCCGCATTGGCGCTGCTGTCGCAGTGTGTGCTTGGCGCATGCGTTCTTCCCATATTCCTAGTGTTTGTATGTGGATTAGAGATCAACATATAGCTTTTGAATAATTTTATTAGGTATTTCTGTTCAATTAATGTTATATGATGAGTGTGAAATCTAGAACATGTTTCGTTCCTGGCTGCAAGTCCGGATACAGATCAAATCCAACCAAAGTTAGTCTTTTTAAAACTCCAGAAAACGACGATTTGTTGGAGAAATTGGATCGGGCTATACCTCGTGCCGACCGTAAGCTTATCAAGACAAATGTTGTTTGTGAGCTACGTTTTGATGAACAGTATATTTCAAGACATTGGGAACACTGTATTAATGGGAAATTAATAAAGGTCGACAGAGAAAAACCACGCCTTCTTCCTGGTGCTGTTCCAACAAAATTCCCGAATCTGCCGAAGTATTTATCGGGGTCAGAACCGAGAAAAAGGAAAGAGAGAGAAAATTCCGCATGTGCAATAGAAAATAAGTCAAAATTGCTTTGCACCAATTCCATTCAAGCGATGAGAAACGATCAGTGAAATATTGAAGACTCAAATTGTGATGCAGGTAATTGTAACGAACAGTCAGATGTATTAACTGTCGAACGTGATATTTCCAGCGATTCATTGAGATTTGATTATGTAAAGGCAAATTTACCATCACATAGTTGGGGAATGCATATCCTCAATGAATCGCCGCTACTTGTTTGTTACAGTGTCTGCAAACTAAGTGATGACAAGAACTTCCTGCATGCTAATAAACTTGTTTTGCTGTCATATGAAAGTGATGGCCGAAAAACTCAAGTATTTATTAAAGGTGTTGAACAGAAATTAATAGGAACTGATCCAGACGAAATTTTGAAGCAAGTAAGAAAAAAATATGGAATACTAAAAATAGATGAAAAATTTATATATGAAATAGTCATATCCAATTACTTTGAAGTAAAAAAAAAAAAGAAATTAATAGATGATGAATTTAATACAAGACACAATTGGAATAAAATCTTTAAAATAGACAAAATAAACAATAACTTTGGATATAGATTAAATAATTATGTTAAATACAAAATTTTCAAACAATTAAATATTGAATACAAAGACAATATTACATTTAAAGAAATAAAACACAAATTAATCTCTGACGTGGTAGATGGTAGAATTATCTTAAAGAATGATAACTACTAATTTTAATTTGTTTTTTTACTAATATAGTAAACTCTCAGTCACATAACACAGGTATGCAATGGGACTGATATACATTAAAAAAAAAAGTAGACAATCTGAAAGAATGTTCAGGTGCAGGATATCTTTGTGAGTTCCCACTTGCCAAAAATTCTGAGAAATCCAAAATTTTGAATAACAATATACATAATGTAGCCTGTGCTGGAATATCAGTGGCAGGGAAAGAGATGTGTCTTCCATGTAATATTATAGAAAATTACTTCATAATCAAAGATTAAGAACGAAGCAAAAAAGCAGATTCATTTCTACCATTGTTTCTAAATCAAGGTATACTAAAAAAAAGATAGATATTATGAAAGCAAAGATAAATTCATTGGAAAAAAATATTTTGAAATTTAAACAGGAAAATGAAAAGATTGAAGAAAATATTTTTAGAAAAAAATTGAAAAATTTTCCTAGAAAACAAAAGATAGCAATCATGGAATGCATGAAAGCAGCAAAAAGAAAATCCACAAATGGAATGCAGTATGAAAAAGAATGGATTTTAGAATGCATTTTAATGAGAATGAAAAGTCCTAAACTTTATGAACATATACGTAAACACAACATTTTAGCTTTATCCAGCAGAACTTGCGTAAAACAATATATCAAAACCTATAATAGTGGTTTTGGATTTAATTCCAAAATCTTTACAATCTTGGCTGAGAAAACAAAGCACATGAATGAAATGTCATGGTGGTCTTATAGTGGATGAGATGAAGCTTTCGGAACACTTTAATGTCTCCTCTTGTGGAAAAATTGAAGGGTTTGTTGATCTAGGAAAATTTACTAAAGAAGAGGAGAAGAGGTTTCCTGCAGATCATGGGTTGGTAATTTTATTCCAGCCATTGATGGGGTCTTGGACCCAGATTCTTGGAGTGTTTGCAACCCATGCCATTGCAAAAGCACAACTTTTGGAAGCAGTTTTGCTTGCAGAAATGTCTTAATTTAAAGGTTGATTTTATTACTTGTGATGGGGCTACATGGAATTGCTCAATGTGGAACTGTTTTGGCATCACAGGAAAAGCTACAAATGTGAAATCCTTTATTAATCATCCAGCAGATTGTAAAAGAAAGCTACATTTTGTTTCAGATTTCCCACATTTGATAAAGTGTATTAGAAATATGATGATCAAAACAGGATTCAACACTCCTAATGGATATGTTAGTATAGAGCACATCAAAGCTGCCTACAGAGAAGACTGCAATCCTATTTCTCTCAAAGTTATGCCCAAAATTTCAGAATCAAATCTTCATCCAAATAATTTTGAGAAGATGAGGGTTAATTTAGCCTTTAATCTGTTTAGTAAAGAAGTAGTTAGAGGCCTTTACTTCTATAAAGATAAAATTGAAGCTCATATCTGCTTCTCTGGAATTTATTTCTAAAATGGAAAATCTGATTTCAATAATGACATTTCGAATTCCCAAAACTGCATAAAACCTAATTCTAAAGATATGGACTTCCTACACTCATTTGTGGATTTTTTAAACACTTGGGAGTACCATGCCAGAAGTGGTGGATTTTTGTCTGCAAGTACTTCAGAGGGTCTGCGTGTTAGTATTGCCAGTGTTGTAAATCTCCTGACATACATTACCGACAAGTTAAGATACACTTACCTTTTAACTTCTCGCAGCAGTCAAGACAACATTGAAAAGCTTTTTGGAATAATACGTCAAGGTTCAGGATGCAATGAGAATCCAACTGTAAGTCAGTTTCTGATAACAACTAACTCTCTCAGTTTTTACAACTTGGCCAAGGCACAAGATGATGGCAATTGTGGAGAGGGAACCATTAGTTCTCTTGTTACCCCTGCAGATTTGAAATCTGAGCATTCAAGAATAGGCGATTTTTTGACTGTGGGCAACTTGATAAAGCTCAGGAATTTTTACAATCTAATGTTCCTTTATCAGATCATGATTTTCATGTTAACAGTGATTCCAGGCTAATTTATTATATTGCAGGCTATGTAGCCAGGAAAATTATTTTGAAAAGTAACTGCAGTGATTGCCAAAATGAACTCTTGGACAGTGATAGATTGACAGCAGGCCGCATTTCTTCTTTTACAAGGAAATTTGATCTTGGTGGGTTGGTGTATCCTTCCAAAACATTATATCATTTTATTCTCTCAATTGAAAATCATTTTACTCACTGATTCAGCTATAATGAACTGAACAGTGAAAGCTTTGTAGATATTTTCTTAGTTATCCAAAAGAACCTGAAAGTGTTGGTAGGCTGTAAACAGCTTAAGATATATGTTAGTGGACAAATGTTGAAATTTTATGTTATTATGCGAACACATTTCTATGTGAAAGCAATTAACAAAAATAGGGCAGCAAATCATTTAAAAAAAAATATTGCAAACTGAGTCATATATAAATTGAAATAAGTGGAATCTCTTAACTTGATTTATCTTGTACTATATTAATGCTGTATTTTTTAAAATACCTTATGTAAATAATATTATAAAGTATTTAATTTATTTGTAAATATTGTATACTCACTTTAAAATAACTTAAATTACAATATAATTCCTTTTCTTTTCTCTGGTATTATACTGCACAACCAAGTGTATTCTTATACAGCCACATTCTCATTTGCTTTGTTAATATATTAATAATGTGTAATGAGGATATACATTTGAATAATAATATTGTATGATCTATATATATATTCC
>JAFIDM010027708.1:0-12151 GCA_023159025.1 Thereuonema tuberculata | reverse complement strand
TGTTGTGGTTATTAGCCTTCATTAGTAGGATTTAAAATTTCTGTTGGTTCACTATGAAATATGTGTTTTGATTTTGTAATCGAATGCATTAAAATGATACTGTTTTAATAAAGAGATTTTTCATCTATTTTTCTATTCATTATTTACTTATTTTTTTTTACATATGGATAATAAAAATGAATTGAGTAAAAATGAACAGTAGAGTGTATAAAATTTTAACTACATAAATTATAGAATTCAATATTATCAATGTAACCAATAAGAAGTAAGTTGATTTTGTGTATTAACATCGAATTTTCAAATTTGTATGTAATTTCGTTTGCAATTCTATAACTTTTATTATTTGTGATTTAATTTATAATATTTCATACTTTTATATTGTACCCTGCAGACAGGTCTTAGCTGAACCTCGAAGGATATAATAAGACTGAATAAAAAAAAAATTCTAATTCTAATTATTCTAAATTTATTAAGTGTAGTTTTTTAATAAATAATTAAATAAAAAAAATGATTATTTTTTTTCTATTGCACATTTGGAAAATTTGAATATTGTTTATATTAATTTAATATTATAAGCCATAAAAAATTCTAAATATGAAAATATTATAAATATAAAAAGAAGCTCTGTTTTAAAAAGGAAACAGCAAACATGGATGAATGAAAATATTGAAAAAAACTAAATAATTAGTTTCGTTCCATTCTGCGGTTTTTTTCCTTTTATCTTTTTCTACTTATTAAGGCTTTTTTTTTACATCTCTTCAGACTGTCTTATAACTGACTTTCAGTTTATTTTTATTTAACCAGGATTTTTTATTTAAATTATTCGTAGTTTGTGTTTTTATATTGACTTATTTGATTTCAATCCTGTGGCTGCATTCGAAGTGTGATTGTGTATTGTTATCTGTGCATGTATACGGTGATGATGATTGGTCTCCTTTGTTTGTTTGTTTTTTCTCTCCATTGTTAGAAAATAATATAAGGAATAAAAATAGAGAAAAAGCAGAACAAAATTTGTTTTTTTTCTACCCCTGTCGGTTTTTTTTTATTGTTTTCTTTACCTCATAGTAGTCCTCCTACATACGGGGTGAAGAATGATCTGTGAAATTAAAAAGAAAAAAAACAAAAGGAAATGTTTCACTAAATATGCCCAACAGGGAATTTTAATTTATTCAAATGTCTTGAGAAGAATTGTGAGAGATGCTGAAAGGAAATTCATCTGGTCTTTGATTCAGTGTCTCCATACAGTTCCTCTTACCGGAGAGAAGAAGGAGAAAGTATTAGTGCTTCTCTTAAGAATCCTGTATTTAAATAAAAATAAAGGAGCTTATCATGAGAATGACAATTAAAATCTCAGTTTAACTCTAGCTTCATAGGTTTGGGGGGGGGGAGTTCAGAATCAGTGCTAAGAATTCATTTTGCCTGTCCAAAAATTGCCATGGATATCCCACATACGTTAAACAGCCTAGTGTTTCTAACCCTCTTACTTCACATCGTGTAGTATTGGAAGCCTATTCTTATCCACAGTGCCCAGCAACAGAGAAGGGGGAGGAGAGAGACATCACATGTCACTGTTGTTGGTTGGCGCATTGAAGAACAGTTTCAGTCACGTGTCTGTCTGTGTTTGTTGAGTATGAGGTTAAAGGCAGAATACAATGATTTCATTTTGCTTTGCTTCAGGTTAGTTTAATATGTGTATAGCGAACTAAGTGACAGGCGATTCTATATGCTCCGCAAATGTGTAAACATATTGCCAATTTTTCATATCAACCATTAAGAAGCCCTACAATCTGTACTTAGGTTGCAAAATTGGTGACCAAGGCAAGCCCTGGGCCCCTCATATATGTTGCTTATCTTGTGCCACAGGTCTGCGTTCGTGGTTGAATCATAAAAGATCGTCAATGGGCTTTGCTATTCCGATGATCTGGAGAGAACCATTAAACCACGTAAATGATTGTTATTTTTGCATGACAGTTCCCTTAAAACATGATATTTTCAGAAGAAAAAATCAGCATTGATGTAACCTAACATAAGATCAGCTATGCGTTCAGTGCCTCACGGAGGTGGACTAACTGTTCCCATCCCACCTGATTCTTATACAGTTAGTGATGAGGACAGCAGTGACAGTAACACTACTCCCATCATCTTCTAAACCGTGTTTATCGAAAGATCCTGATTGCCAGTGTAATGAGGAGTATAAACAGCATCACAAAGTAACACAGTGTAAGTTGAGTGATCTGGTAAAGAGATTTGGAATTGCCTATTGGTAAAGCAGTACTGTTAGCATCTAGATTGCAGCTGTGGAATTGTCTTAACCAATCAAAAAATGTCAGTGTGTTCTGTGAATGCCACACACCATTCGTACTTTTTTTCACCAAAGAAGATGATTTGATAAACATTTAATCCATATTTCTTCTTAATCTGTTCTCGCATAATATTCATATTAGTTCGTAAAAAGAGACTTCATCTGGACATTATGAATATTGGTTCAGTTCCTACATTCTTAACCCCGTTTAGGGAAGAAATATTAGACCTTACTCTTGCTTCCGCAGGTCTTAGGACTGAGGTTTGCAAATGGAGGGTCTCTAAGAGATCTCTTTGTAGGACATTCGTCATACTCTATTTTCTTTGAGGACGGTGGTGCTTAGCAAGGAAATGTATAGAAACCCACGGCTTACTAACTGGGATTTCTAGAAAGAAGATCTCAAATTCAAAATGGCAGGTTTTCTTGTCTCTTTATTGCGATGAGTTTGGCAAAGAAAACTCTGTTTGCTTTCTTTCAAAAACCTTGATCTCTGCAAATAAACAGAATTAACCATTTTGTTGTAAACGAAGGAACCAAATTACTTGGTGGAATCCATTTTCGGATAGATTCAGGACTAAGACCCGTAGTTGCTCAATAAGGCAAAATACACGGGTACTTCGCATGCTTGGGATTCTTACAAAGAATGTCAAAAGAAGTATAAACGTGCCATAAGATACTATAACAGAACATTCTGGACAGCTTTTTGTGATGACATAGGAACTTTACCTGTGGCCACAAGGCTGACCAAGGTTTTATCCAAAAGCTCTCAGACGAAACTGGAATCGTTGTTACTACTCAGTGGGGATTTTGCCTCATCCGAAGTTGAGGCTTTTAAGCACCTACTGGATGTTCACTTCCCAGACTCACGAGCAATTGGTGGATTCTTACAACATCCAATTGTGGGCAAGGATTTTTCTCTTGCCAAATGCATTGTTTCTTATGAAAAGGTTAAGCAGGCTTTAGCTTTAAACCCATCAAAGAAGCAAGAGAGGATGAAATTTTCCCTGCCCTACTTTTAAAAGGGATGGAGATTATAGTACCTCCTCTCGAACATATTTATCGCTCTTATCTGGCACTGGTTATATTCGTATGAACTGGAGAAAGACAAGAGTTGTTATTATCCCTAAGGTGGAAAGGTCTGACTACACCTCCACCAAATCCTATAGACCAATCAGTCTCTCCTCCTTTCTTCTTAAGGCACTGCAGAGGCATGTAAGGGAAAGATACTTGATCGACATGTAAGGGATGTCACTCTTTTAAAACATCCTCCTCATTACAGGCAATATGACTATCAGAAAGGACTTTCTACTGAAACAGCCTTAGACCATCTGGTACACACGATAGAGCTTTCCCTGTCTCTTGGGCAGAGGCTCTCGGTGCCTTTCTAGATATTTAAAAGAGCTTTTCATCACACATCTTATGACTCCATTTGCAATGCAGCTGAAGAGCATGTTGTTGACTCACGTTTAATCCATCATTAGATGTATTACGAACATGCTTCTAATTCGTACTACCTTTCTGGCAAAAATATTACAACTCAGGCTATGAGAGGATGTCCACAGGGAGGGGTTATCTCACCACTGCTTTGGTGTTTGATAATGGACTCCCTTATTGTGGAACTGCAAGAACTTGGTTTCTACTCTCAAGTTTCTACTTGTTACTGTTATTAGTGGCCTAGATCCTGGTACAGTTTTTGAGCTCATGCTAAGGGCTCTTAGCTGCATATAGGCCTGATGCAACAATATAGATCTTAAGGTTAATGCTAGCAAAGCTACTCTTTTAAACTTTACTAGGACAAGAAAGATAAGGAAAACTTTGAATTTAAATCTATTTAACAAGCAAATTGATCCTTCCAAAAGTGTCAAGTATCTCGGAGTTATTCTTGACTCCAAATTGACCTGGAAAGAGCATTTAGATACAAAAATCAAGAAATCCATTGCCTCCTTTTGGATTTGCAGAAGGACATTTGGTAGTTCATGGGTTCTCCAGCCAATGGTTATTCATTGGCTTTATGTGAACCTCGTTAGACCTGTATTTTGCTATGCAGCTATTGTCTGGTGGACCAGAACTAGGCTAATGACTATTAGAAAACTCCTTATAGAGTTCAACGTCAAGTCTGTTTAGGAATCACCAGATCTACGAGGACGGCATCTACTGCTGCCTTAGAGGCTATTTTGGACTTGGCACGTTTTTATCTCTTTATCGAGCATCAAGCCAGAAAAACCGCCTTTAGGTTGGTTAATCAAGGGAAATGGCATTACAGCACTTTTTATCACTCCAGTATCTGCAAGGAAGCAGAGGACTTTTCTCCTATGCTTTCTCAGAACTACTCTTGTCTTTTAATTTTAACGTGATACCTAACCTTGCCATCCATTATCCCTGCGTTAAGGGACATGATCTTCTCCCCTCTCAGAGCATTGTTTGGTTTACTGATGGCTCCAGGATTGGTAAAAAGGATTTCTTTCATGCCCTTGGGGTCTATTGCACTGTATTTCAGGCTGCGGTTTTTCCTTTTCTCTTTTTTGCTTTTGAAAACCTCAACCGTCATTATGTCAACAGGACTACTTATATCTGCTCAGATAATCAGGCTGGATTTCATGCTCTGAGCAGTTCTGTTTGCACTTCGTAGCTTGTTGCTGAATGTAGGGAAGCACTATCCTGCCTGGCCAGTACAAATTTTGTTTATTTAGGTATTGATGGAAACGAGAGAGCGGACTTGTTGGCCAAGAGGGGTTCTTCTTTACTTCCAATTGGCCTAGAGCCCTTCTTAGGATTCTTCTATGATCTAGGCAAATGATTACTTGGGTTTGCCTTGGGAAAAACAGTTGCAAAGGCATTCGATTGCCTCGCATGGTATGAGACAGGCCAAACTGTTTATTAAAAGGCCTGGCAGTTGCTATGTAACGTCAAATCTAAATTTAGATAGGAAACATTGCAAAATGATTACAAGGGTTCTTATTGGACACTGTACTCTCAATAGACACTTACATTTACTTGGCATATGCCAAAGTAACGTATGTAGGAAATGTGGAATGGATAAGGTAATTCCTGAACACATTTTATGTTTTGCCTAGCTTTGGCTAGGAATAGACGGGAGATCTTTGGTAAGAATCATTTTACTACTGATATTATCTCCACCTTTAAGATTAAGGTCATTTTATCTTGTTGTAAATCCACGGTACTTTTCATGACCACTGAATCTCATCATAGTTTTGATGAGTTATCTTTGACATAGTGGACACATGAGGGGACACAATGGATCCAATCATAAGGTCTTAGTGACTAACGGCAATTGGCCGACCTTCTATCTATCCTTATCCTTATCCCGTTGGTCGAGAATTGCTGGGAGCCTAAACACCTGCATGGCCTGTTGCGGTGGAGTTTAATTTTTTAATTATTTCCTCGATATCCTTTTCACTGTCTCTCTAGTTCCTATAAAGAAAACGATCTTATTATATTTCTAAAATATGCTATTTACCACACTCCAAAGGAAAAAAAAAAGGCGGGTGTTTGCGTTAGATTTTCTTTTTGTTATTGATTCTGAATAACGTAAAGTATAAGCCATCATAAGAACTTTTTCCCAACAAAGCCCGGTACTATAACTAAAACCCTCCTATTTAAAAAAATGTATATAAAAAAGTAAACGACTTTTGATATATCAACGATGAAGGGCAAAACATTCTGAAATTTTAACTGTAAAATGTCTCTGTAAAATGTAAAGGATAACTAATTCTTCCAAATCCGTTAAAAATAATTTCACTTCACAAATGATAATCACTCCGGAAACAAACAAAAAATAAGTTTATAATAGAACATCGAAAACAAAGATGTGTAGCATGGTTATGTATGTTTGTAGGGATATGCTTTGAAATGCACTTCCTATTCAGACAGGATTCCCTAAGGATTTCTTAAGAGTTTCTCTCTTAATCCAAACAAGTTTTAAGGAATTTTTTAATTGCATTCAGGTCCAATTCTCCCTTGAATCCTAATATGTGATCCAGTAATTCATCCTCTTCCCAGTTATTTGGGTTTATGTTAATATTTTTTAAGAGTTCAGTTCTCTCTTTTCCGAAGCATGGACATCTTAAGATGAAATGTTTTAGAGATTCCTCTTCATTTTTATCGCAATTTAAACATATTGGTTCCTTTTCAGACCATTTTCTGTTCTTTTATTTAGTGCCAGTGATCCCGTTCTGCATTGGAAAAGTAAAGAACTTTAAATATCGTAAATATCCTGATGTAAGGGAGCCCTTTTATTTTTAAACCCTAATGGTAAGGTTTTGTATTTATAGAATCAACGAATATTTCCAATTCAGTATTTTTTTAAACATTTATTAATAAGATGGTGCCATTTTTTTTCTGATTCTATGTTTATTTTAATTTCTTCTGTTTCGTAATATTCTGCTAAATATCCCAATTTATCAATCCATTTGCTTTTTTTTTTTCTGTTGTATTTTCATACACCTTTCTAGACCATCTATTTTTATTCATGAAAGTCAAGCTCCCCAGATATTTTAATTTGCTTGAAGCTTCTCTGCTAAAGAACGATGACCACCCCATTTCACTTTGAACTACTGTAGTAGTGTCAAAATTGTCCCCCCCCCCCCTATAAGTTTTCTTCCAAATGTGCTTTGAATATTTGTCAATTTTTGAAGTTCGGTTTCTGTAATAATTATAGTTTCGTTACTATATGTTATAACAGACACAGTCAATGATTTCCATAATATTCTACCTAGTTCTACTTTATTGTAGCTTTTATTACATATGCTCCTTATCCATCCACTTAATTTATTTGCTTTAGCTATTATGTTGTTAGTGTGCTTTTTAAAGATTTGTTCTTCATTTGTTATTAATATTCCTAGATACTGATATTCATTCGTTTCTTTAATTTCCCGATTAATAATTTGCCAGTAGTTTTTCTCAACTACATTAAAATTTATCACATCGCTTTTGTTGTAATTGAATTCCTTTGAAAATCTTTTGCGAAGCTTTCTGCCATATTTATCAGGCTCTGTAAATCCTTTTTATTATCTGAGAATAGAACAATGTCATCCGCAAAGAATAGACCTCGCAGGGCTTCAACCCCAATCTGGGATACCCAAGTTGCTCTTTTCGAGTCTAAACGTTGATTCACTCTTTATTATGTTGAATAGTTTTGATAACAATGTATACCCTTGTTTCATTCCTATTTCCGATTGTATCCAATCTGATTCCCAATTATGGAGTTTACACTTCAACTTTCTGTCTTTATAAATATTTTGAATCAGTCTGAAAATTTTGCCATCAAAATTATTCGTTCGTAATATGAATCGCTAACTGCAGAAAGGAAACAAGTCCAATTTTGCCAATTTCGCAGGAGAGATAAAAAACGTAGGAAACCCTAATACACTTCTGCGGTAAATAGAATATTGAAGTCGTTGTCATGCCAATACTACTGTGCGGACGTGTTTCCTTTCTATATTAAACGTTGCGTCTTGTTCCTAGCCACAATTTTAATAAAAAAAAAAAAAATCGTAAAACTTGGACATGATGCCTTTCTGCAGTTAGCGATTCATATGTCCGTCCCTCCTTACCGTATCTTTAGCTTTTTTGATATCCAAGAAGGCAATATAAAGCGATTTTTTGAATTTTTATATTTATCTATGGTTTCAGTGAGCACAAATAAATTGTCTGGAGCTCTTCCATCTTTTCTGAATCTAATATGTTAGTCCAGTCAAATTATAGTTTTACCAGGAAAGTTTTGGGGTAGTTTTGATTTTTCCATTCTATATGTTTTTTGGGGTGCTAAATCCGAATCTGAGGTTTGCGAATTTCATTTTGTGACGCAACATTAAAAAAAATACAAAAAAAAAGGCAAAAAATTTCATGTTTTGGCGGTATTTTCCTTATAACTCGAAAACTAACAAGTTTTCGTAACTGACCTCCTCATTCAAAATGAAAGTACATAAATTTCCTACAAATTTCACTATTTAGGTTTTTTTCTCCGACGAACCGTTCGGGCGGAAGCGCTAGTTGAAAATTGGCTTATTTAGTCGGTCTCCGGAAAAACCCACCTTTTCCACTCCACAACTCTAATCTATTATTAAAGGCTGGCAATTAAGGAATTCCTCCCAGTTCTCTGCAAATACCTTATGTAGATCGTATATGTAAAGGTACAGGTCAGTTTTTCACAAATTACATAATGTTAAAGTTATTTAATGAAGTCCGAAGTTGCACAAAATCAGTTAAAGAAAAGGTAAAATTCCAAAGAAAAATCTTGAAAAATTATGACAAATTATTATATTATATTACATATTATTATATAATACATTATTTTATGAGAAACTATTATATATGCCGTTGTCGTTTAGAGGGTCCTGGATGAGGTTCGTCGAAGGCGGCGGGTCCTGGCACAGGTTCGGGTTACTCTATGGTCAGCGTCGGGGCTTGCACATCTGGAAAATGAAAGAGGTGGTGATAAAACAACAACTTGTGATCATATCTTGGAGATATGATTACGAAATAGATTGTGAGATTAGACATACCTTCCGCATCGTGTAAGCGTCTTTCTTCAGTCTGTTCTCGGTCTCTTTCTTCGGTCTCGTCTTCGTCTATATCAGGAGTCTCCAAACTTTTCAGCCCGAGGGCCGCATTAGCTATCAAACAGCAGTTCGGGGGCCAACTACACACTCGAGGTCCAAATAAGAAAGAATCAAAACATGGATGTTGTTTTAATTATTTATTTATTATTTTATTGAGTTATTATTTAATAACACATTGATAACTACACATGAACACCTGTATTAGTGAGAATGGTGAAATTTTTTCCTGGATGCCAAAATAGCAGACATTTCTGGCTTTAGATTTGATGTCCCTAACATCAACAGTGACCTGAGATTATCATCGGTCTGTACTTAAATTGTTCTTCACTTATTTCATTCTTGAAAATGTTTGTTCCAAAGATTGAAAGATACCTTGATGCAAAAGTTTCGACATTAGGAAATTCTTCCTTGGGCAAAAACTGGTAAAAAACCACCAGTCCATCTTTGAACTTGTCCCTAAGGAATCCAATTCAGAAAACCGCTCATGAAACTGCAGCTGGAGATCCTTGATGATCTCGCATGCAAATGACGTGGGAAACTCAGCTGTTGCTTCAGCCATGAAGACCTTGCACTGCTGAAAGTGCGTCAAGTTGCTGGCCTGTACTTGTTCCAAAAACAAGACAAGTTTGGATCTTTAGGTAGGTGACCTTTAGATCAGAAACTAGATTTTCCTCTCCTTGTAGTTTTAGGTTCAGAAAATTTAATGACTAGTTATGTCTGCAGCAAAGGCCAATTTCCATACCCATTCTTCATCAGACAGTAATGGCTATGGCTTGCCTTTACTTTCCAGGACGTCATCTATTTCCTTTCTTAACTTAAATACTCTGCTCAGAACTTTCTCACAACTTAGCCATCTTACTGCTGTGTAATATGGTAAATCTTGCGATTCTGTATCTGTTCTTTCAACATGTCTCTGAACTGTCTATAGTTGAGCCCATGTGACCTTATTAAATTCACCATCTTCACCACAGGATTCAGTAAACTGCTAATGTTCACATATTAGCACACAAAGCTTGCTGGTGAATACAGTGCAGGAACATTGGTTGTGTAATGTTTTTCTCATTATATATCTGCTTCACTTGTCCAACCAAGCCTTTCTTTACGCCACTTACGTTCTTTCCTCCATCAACAGTCAGGCAACTGAAGTTAGTCCAGTCCAAGTTATAGTCAGCAAATGTTTTTTTCAACTCATTGAATATAGCCTCTCCGGTAACAGTGCCATACAAGCTATGTAGGGAAGCCAGCTCTTGTGTTATGTTCATGTCTTCATCCACACCTCTAATGAACACAAGCAGTTGAGAGGTGGAACAGCTGTCCAACGATTCATCCATTGCAATTGAAAAATGGCAAAACTTGCTTGCATTTTTCGCTATTTGAGTCGCAATGTTTTCATCCATGTCTGCAACACGGCGGGCAATGGTATTTGCACACACAGCTACATTTTTAATCTTTTCTGGGCAAAGTTCTTCAGCCATCTTCAACAAACATTCCTTCACTACTTCACCATCTGTAAACGGTTTGCCACTTTTAGCCAAGACGTAGGCAACTTCATAACTGATCTAGGTAAGGATTCATTTTCATTTGAAGATTTACTGAACAATGTCCTGTGAGATGTGAGTTGATTTTGTAATTTAGAAAATTTTTAGGCACGGACTTTATCCTCCAACTGTTCATATTTCTCCTGATGTTTGCTTTGATGATGACAGCGCAGGTTGTATTCTTTCATCACAGCCACGGTTTCGTTGAAAATCACACACAATGGTTTCTCGCCGGATTTGATGAAGTATTTCAAACTCCATTTTTCTTGGAATTGCCGACACTCATTGTCTATTTTTCTTTTCCTCTTCTCGGCCGTCGCTGGGCACTAAAATAAAGTGAAATCAACACGAATAAATAGTGAAACTGAAAGTATCTTGCACACAAAAAATCTGATTATGCGAACTAATTTCGTCGCCATTATAGCTGCAAATAACCCGAAACAATTTTTAAAAATTCTTATGATTTCTTAAGTTAAACCTGAATATAGTGTGCAAATAGAGAGATTGTTGCTTTTAATGTTTCCTCTTCGAAAAATTCTTACTAAATTAACGACAGTCAACCACAACTGGCAAACAAGCAGCAAACCATTTAAAAACTCAGGTTATATCATCTTATTGACTGTGAACGGAAGTAGAAAAAGTAAGCAGCGAATAAGGTTTTGCAATGTAGTGATTGGTTGGAAAACATAACGCACTACTGCGCGACTCTATTTTAATTCGGTAAAAACATAACGTCCACGTAAGCTGCGGCTGATTCTCTTAAGCGGTGGTAAATTTCCATCATTTTTTTCCGTAGCAAAAAGGTCTCACCACTGGCCGGATGAGAGGGCCTCGCGGGCCGCGAGCCGTAGTTTGGAGACCCCTGGTCTATATCAATGCTGTCTTCCGGGGGCTCGATGTTTTCACACAGCCCTTCGCTCGATGTGCAGATCGGGGAGCAATGGAGGTCTGCCTTCCTACATCCACAATGTTACTCTTTTTGACCCACTGTAACAAAACCCTCCGTCGATGACATATTTTGTATCTTTCAAGTCCGCCTGTTCAGTCGGTGCAAAAGCCCTGTACAAGCTCGATGTTGTTCCTGTCCTTAGGCCATGCTCCTCGAAAAGAGAGAGAGAGGGTAGGGGCTAAGTTCGTAACGCACAAATTCTCGCAGCTCTTCATCTGGATGTTTCACGATGGTCATTCGTTGGAAAAGTGTGGTTGGATTGATGACTACAGCCCTGTGTTGTATCTGAATAGAGCTGTTCATGATCACAAGAGGCTGCACTCTTTTGCTTCGTTTGAATTTTACAGCTTGAAAATCAGCACCAACAATGCGCTGTATATCTTTACATGCCCATCTCCTTGGCCAAATGGCAGTTGATCCTCTCGTCTGCGACAACACCTGTACTGAGTGCACTGCTGTCATCCCTTGTGTCCATCTTGTCACAACGCCTGCAGTTACTCCACAGCCATCAGTGAGACCACCACTTGTCTTCATTGACTTCATTCGAGTTTCTTCAATCGCCATATCACTTCAGGTGCCACACCACAATTTCTCACTCCTACGGCTGGTGAAACATCCTTGGATGGTGAAACGCTCGTATTCTGGAGATGATATTGCAGTTTCGACGAACCTCATCCAGGACCCTCTAAACGACAACGGCTAATATAATATTTTCTCATAAAATAATGTATTACATAATTATATGTAATATAATATAATAATTTGTCATAATTTTTCAAGA
>JAFIDM010027707.1:23345-59003 GCA_023159025.1 Thereuonema tuberculata | reverse complement strand
ATTTCACTGTTGAAACAATGAAGTATTGATAGAAATAGCATGTAAGTTGTATTAACTAATTATATCTTTAAAAATTTTGTATTTATCGTCTACTTGTTCTTTCTGAACATTATGATGCTTGTACCTCCGACGGTGACAAAACATTCCCGTTTTCACGTAGAGAACAAATACTTTTACAGAGATAATGTACAGAATAGAATGCAAAACAGTGACGAAGGATATGACATTGCAGAAATGCGCTTAAGCATCTGTATCAATGGAAGAGATCTGCCCAACTGAGGATATGGTCCCTGGGAATTTGCTCTCCGTTGCTTTAGCAAGCAGTGCACAACCCGTTAGCCCTGGTTACTGTAATCAAAGCGAGTTCAAATGTAACAACATGATGTTCATTACTGTCTTCGTCATAACGTCTCAGTGGCATTTTCACAGTGTTAATCTGAAATTATATGCTTGATAACATACATATTTTGTTACCTACTTCTATTAGATACAGAAACTCATGACAATGTTCTTCATCAATCTTCTTTATTCCTTAAATAACCATATTTCGAATATTCTCAATATCCTCCCATCTTTCATTCATATATTTTTCTACTGAAGCATAATATTCGTTGGAACGAAAACATTTCTTCCCGCCTGCAACAAATAAATGATTCTGGTGAAAACAACTTCCTGGGTAGAGTCTTCCTTTGAACATATCTGGAAGCTTAACGACTTCATAAGTTACGAGATTTACTCGTAAAACAGCCGAGCCACAGATTTTTAGTATCAGAATAAAATGTGTAGGGAATTTAATTACCTACAAAACGCATGTAAATTTGTTGACCCTACAGATTGTAGGATAAAAAAAAACAAAAAAAATAACCAACGGAATATTGTGGTTTTTGTTATTTTGTGACGCACAGAGTATCTAAAAAATATTCATCAATTACCTTCCAGTGTTGGCTTGAAATTGGAGTGCATACCAACCCTACTTGAGTTTCTGACATGTTACAGCGCAATGCTCATGAGGCAGGTACTATTTAACTGGAATACCTACTGGTGAGAGCGGATTTCAATTTAAAATATCCCACTCACATAGCAGATATATTTTTTAAAGATGCATGTATGTAAACAAAATAAGAACTAAAGGCAGTAATAATCATGCAAAAATCGATATTAATTGAACCCTGAAAAGAAAACAAATTTACATCCGCGTCGCTCGTTTAGTAGGAGGTGAGCTAATGAAGTCTTCATTTTCGTCAAAAGGAGAAGTTACTCGATCGGCGTCGTCTTCGTCGTCGATGAGGACCTCACTCCTGTTGTCACATTCTTGGTCAGCACAGAATTTGCAAAGGGTGAAATAATTGAGGCCCGCCTTTCTACAGCCACACGCCCCCATACAGGCAGTTGTGCATCTGCATGAGATGGTCTTCAGCAGGTTTTGAGGAGCAGCGACTCTACTCATCCTGATGGGTTCCAGTCCTGGAGCTCCTCTACACCAGCCCCACTCGATCGGGTCTTTGACAATCCCCATCCACTCCATGGTCTGCTGGTACTCAGGAAGTGGAAATGTGCTATGTCAGTGGTTGGAGGTAATTTAGCCAGATTGAGCTTGGTGGTACTGGTCATGAATTTGCTGTGGCGAAGTGACTCAATGACTTCGTTACTGCCACCATACAGGAATACCAAGATTTTCTCCCCTGCTGCTGAAATTTCGTGGGGAGTGGCAGCAAGGTCCCCGAACTTCTCCGCCTGCTCCAACAATGATGGGTCTTTCCTACAAAGTTGGCAGAATTTATTCTTTCCAAACCCAAAAATGGTTGAAGTGATGTCGCAGCCCAATATTGCGTGCAGGACCAAGATACAGCCTGTGGAGTTGAACTTGTAGGAGGAGGCGGAGTAGATTGTGTCTAGCTGTTACCCTCTTGCTGGTTTTTTGAGGTAGAGATTGTTGACCGCAGGTTTTGTACGTGGGGGAGAGGCATTTAGCTGTGGCAACTATCAACCTGTCAGCATCTTCAGTGTCATGTCAGTAGGGTTGGTATACACTCCAATTTCAAGCCAACACTGGAAGGTAATTGGTGAATTTTTTTTAGATACTCTGTGCGTCACAATAACAAAAACCACAATATTCCGTTGGGTTTTTTTTTTACCCCACACTCTGTAGGGTCAAAAAATTTACATGCGTTTTGTAGGTAATTAAATTCCCTACACATTTTATTCTGATACTTGTTTCCCTAGAATAGGCCATAACTGAATTATAGCGTCCTAAAGTTAGAAGTTTGACAAGTTTCCAGAAAGTGCGTTTTTGTTTATTTCTTCAAAACAAACATATCTCCGTAACTATCCGTCCTAGAAACAAAATTTCAAAACTAAATTGTATTCTCTACAAGATTGCGTAGAACTCTTTTGCAGCTACAATGCACCAAGACGAAGTTATAAGCCAAAATCTAAAGAAAGTACCAATTTTTTCCGGTTTTTTAAGATGGCGGCGGCGCGGCTGGCGCGGTGGGGGAGGAATTGTGCATTTTGCATTTTAAACACTTACTAACCATCCTACACAACATATCAAAAAATTAGAACTACCGAACCTTTTGTAAGGTACCCCCTCTTATTTGCTGGACTAGTGCGTCATAATAGCAAAAACCGCAATATTCCGTTGCTCTTGATTTTTTTTTTACCCCACACTCCGTAGGGTTGATTCATAAAACTACACATGCGTTTTGTAGGTAATTAAATTCCCTACACATTTTATTCTGATACTTGTTTCCCTAGAATAGGCCATATCTGAATTACAGCGTCCTAAAGTTAGAAGTTTTACAAATTTCTGGAAATTGCGTTTTTTTTTTTTTTTTTCAAAAAGTGCATATCTCCATAACTATCACTCCTAGAAACAAAATTTAAAACCCATATTGTAGGAAATTGTTTTCTCTACAACATTGAGTCGAACATTTTTGTAGCTAAAATGTACCAAACAGACGTTATAAGCGAAAATCTAAAGAAAGTACTAATTTTTTTTGTTTTTTTTTTAAGATTGTGGCGGGCGCGGATAGGGTGGAATTGTGCATTTTGCATTTTAAACACTTACTAACCATCCTAGACAACATATCAAAAAATTAAAACTACCGGACTTTTTGTAAGGTAAAACGCCTCTATTCGTTGGACTACAATGTAGTATTTTCAAAAAGAGTGTGTCGATGAAACTGCAAAGGTGAAGTTATTCATTTTCAGAAATTTTAATCAGTTTTGATTATTGTGCTAGAACATATTTCGAATAACCTAACCGGCTATTCTTCGTCGGGTTGAAAAATGAAATAAATTATTTCTTTCAATAGGATCACATTGGAATACAGTAAACAGCCATGAACAATACAAGTATCAAACTACAATTAAACAACATTTTACAAAACATAAATCCAAACAAGAAACGAGATGGCATACGTTGGTATTATATATCAATGTTCTTTAACCATTCAAATATAATTTAATTCAGTTTAGTTTTTTTCTCTATTAAATATTTTTAAAAAACTACTTCCGATTTTGAATGTTTCCACACTTGTTCATTTGCTGAGGAATTCACAATTTTATTCTAGTAATGCAACTGTCCTTTTCTCCACTTCTGCTGCCTTCCGCAAGATTGCATTACGATCCTCCTCTATTGCTATCATACGTTGTTTGAATATTCGTGTGTCATTTGTGTATTTGTGGTTCGGTCCTTCACCCGCCGGAGGGCAGGTATTTTTCCATGCTCTATTCTCCTCCAAACGTGTCCTAGGGTATACCCAGCCCTCTGCAGAGTCGGTAGCAGATTTCATTCATCGAGTTCGATGGCGACGGGCGTCGTGCTGACCCACCCGACCTGAACTTAGTCCCTGTTGGTCATGAAGCGCCGGGATCCTTATCTCTCGCGACCCCAAGGGCCTGCATAGGCCTGTAGTGGGATACTGAGTCCAATAAAGCAGATCTATCAAAATCATAGACTCCGCCATTCAAAAGCTCTTCGTTCAGCAACTCCGAGCGAAGTATTAAGGGTTAGGAAATCAAAAGCCGTATTTGCAGGACCATAAACAGGCGGCATGATCAAAGTATTTATTTATATATATGTATATTTTGAAGCCAGTATAGCCTTGCAACCATATGCCGTCGAACAGAGTAATAAACCATGGAGTCTCGTTGATATTATTACAATTTTTGTTAAATTACGAACGTCAGTCAAAGGAGGGCAGTATTCTAGATGTTCAGTATCCATTTCTCCAAAATCCAATCTAAATACAAAATTTGTATTCAGTTTTGTGACAAAAATTTTCTGACAATGTGACAGCTCTCTAATAAATTTATCCTTTGATAAACGATAGTTGATGGAAGATTCTAAGCTCTCGTTGTTGTTAAGGAAGTTAATCCTGCAGCTAAATGTTATTGAAACTTAACCACAAATAGATATTTATTCATGTGTAACCGAGGAAGAAACGTAATGTGTAGAAGAAATCGTAGGGAATAAGAAACTTACAGTCGATGTTTTAACTTTTGTGATTTAGTAAAACTAAATGGATACAACAATTTAAATCACAGATCTTACATCGGGAATGATAAGGCTCACGAGGATAAGATGAAATACGATTAATGCTTATTTAACAGAACATGGATGGTGTTTCTTCATCTAACTTCAGACAGTTGAAAATAGCCTACTGATTAGGCTGAAACGTCCTGATTTTAACCTTTTCATCTATGACGAAAAATTACAGACCTGTAAATTGAATTAAATACACATAATTTGGGATACCTTCAGCTTTAATCTTCTAACCTATTCCAAACAAACAACATATTCGAAGGTCAAATTTTAGTAATTTTTAGCGTATTTAGTCGTCGATGAGCTCCGTTTTTATAATTGGAACTTTACCTTGAATTCACTCCCACCGGCCAGAAATAATGTCTGTCTTCCTTGAATTGCGACTTTCAATTCCTGTCCGGAACTTTCTGGTTTCAGTTCAAAAATAGTTAAACTGGATCCGCTAATCCTTATAAATTACCGATCTTCCTCAGGTGTAAGTGGTGGAAAGTAAGTTGTTCCTTGTGTTTGTATACTGTAACGTCTAATCATGGAATTGAATTTTTAGACAAGGGTGAGTAAATCCGATATGCGTCAAGGGCAAATATAATTTAACAGAGGAGATAAGCAGAGTAAAATATTATGAATTGCAGTGGAACTATTAATAATGTTGAAGCGCAGAGGAACCTTAATTACGAACACCAATGTCTTAGAACAGCGGTTCCCAAACTTTTTCAGCTGGCGACCCACCTTTCCTTATCGGAATACCTCCACATATTGTGATAAGTTTTTACATTTGTATTTATATTTATTTTTATTTATTTATCCTGTGTGTTTATTTTAACTTATTCATTTATTTATCTATTCGGAATCACTTGTACAATTTCAAATTCCAACCGTTAACGATTAATCTTGTTTTGTTCATTATTAAATCCCAACGGCTGGACGGGCTCCCATAATGCACTGTAAATTTAAATTCTTCTGTTAATTTCAGTAATCATTTAAACCTTCCAATCATCTGTTAAAGCCCTCCAGCCAATCAGCAATCAATGTAAATAAACCTATAAAAACCCTTGCTCTGCCTCAATAAATTAGAACCCGTTCTGATCTAGCATCAGTCTTGTTCTATTTTATTCCACGGACCAGGACACCAACAAAATCACCACAATATATAGGAATAGAAGAATATAGAATATACCATATTTGTATCGTATCCCTTCCTTATATATGATCGATTTTCGATTTTTCGGATCTTTTCTGATGGTTTATTCGATGGTTTATGATAGTTTTAGGATCAAGTCGCCACCCACCTGTAACCTTTCCGCGACCCACAAGTGGGTCGCGACCCACCGGTTGGGAAACGCTGTCTTAGAATATTAAAAGAAATAGCAACAATTTATTAAATTTATCATCATTAAACATAAATCCCTCAAATAACAGAAGAATCAAAGTTAAAAAAACAAAATTTTTAAATCTAACTTGAAACTCTATCTAAAAATCGAAAATTTGTGATTCTTACGATTAGAAAATCAAAACACCATAAATAAAATTTAAATATTCTAAATCATATCCCTCAAGAACTTCTCTTAAATATTAAATTAAGAAATACAAGTGCTTAAAATAATAAGTATCCTAGGGCACTATAAATTACGAATAGAAGTACATTCTATAATTAATCTTTCTTTAACGTGCGGAATGAACTATCTAAGAACACAATTGACACGCACAATTTACGCGAATCCTTTGCGTAAATTGTGCGTGTCAATTGTGTTCTTAGATACATTCTACAATATTCAAAAAAGAAAAAACAATAAAATTTCAAAATAGAAAGCATACATTTCAAAACCTTTTTTTTCTTTTACATTTAAGTGAATGTATTCAGAAATTTACAGATTTCGATGTATACAATTAATGGTTTAAATTTTGAACAAGTCAGAGTGATGTTGTCTTTTCAAAATTAACTTCAGAATATAACATATGGTCCCATGATCGGATTTAGCTGATTAGAAACATTTTTAACTAAACAAAATTAAAACTGAAGTTCTTTCAGTCAATACATCAATCTCTGATCTCCTACGGATTTCAGTTGATGGGTGAAGTTACGTAGCGTTGAATTTCTTCTACACTACGGATGAATGGTACCTTAAGAATCCGCAAAGAGAGTGACAACAGCTGCACAGACTCAATCCGCCATGGAACCTGGATCTCTTATGTTCTATGGTCTGGATAAGATTTTCCACCATTTGGGGAGGGTGGATGATTCATGAGAGCACAGACTGACAGCGTCATAGATGATCGAACAGTTCCCATTGGCAAATGGTGGATGCTGGATCCAGCTACTATGACAAGTAGGGAACAAAGGTGAACAAAGGTAGGCTGGTAGTGTCAAAGGTGATCGAACGTTCCCATTGGCAGAAGGTGGATGCTCGGGTTTCTGCATTGTCATATTTCTATGAATCGATCTTTCGATAAGAAAAACGAAATTCGGTACCCCCTTGGATAGCATTCAATGTTGCCAAAAATCCCACAAATATGAGCTCCGGGAAGATTAAGCAACGGGTAGCAGATGATCAGGATGGTTTTCGGCTAACCCAGATTCAACCGTAATTGTTATGTTGTTGCAACAGCCCAAGCCACATCCACGGTGGGACTTTGCAAATGTTGCATAAAGAAATACTAAACTTGGGTATTATATATCTCTATATATACATACAGATATAGTTTAGTTTTATTTATATATATATATATATATATATATATATACAGGGTGGGCAAAATAAAAGAGGCCCCGGAAAAAAAAAGGACAGAGTCCACTATCGCAAGGGAGATTGGGTTGGTTGAACCTATTCTTCTCACAAGGGAGACAGCGTCGGATCCAACAGAAAAAGATAGGGGGGGAATTGGACAGTTCCACAGGTAACAATGTATCACTTATTGACAATAGGACTGACCCTTGGTAATAAACTGCCTTGTTAATGAACAGAAAATGCGGGAAACCATAACTGCGATGCAGCAATCGGTTGCTGTCACATTCACATCACAGAAGATGTTGAAAATGGCCACAGTTGACGTCAATGCAGCGCTGTGAGACACGCAAACTGAGACACGCTTAGCAGCTCTGCCTGAGGGATAGCAGCAATAGCGTTTTCAATGTTCTGCTGTAGCGCTTCCAGTGTGTGAGGATTATTGTAGTACACCTGACCCTTCAATTTGCCCCACAGGTAAAAATCACAGGGAGAGAGATCGGGCGATCGAGATGGCCAGTTGATTTCACTGCCTCTGCTAATTGTCCTCTCCTCACCAAATACCTCATGCACTCGTGACAATGTTGTTGAGGCGGTGTGTACTGTAGCTCCGTCTTGCTGAAAATATCCATACAGTCGTTCATCTTCTGTGAGTTGATCCACATATGGATTAAACAGTGTCTGGACATACCGGTTAGCATTTACAGTTTGGTGAAAGAATCGTGTTACGATGCGGACACCAGACATACCAATCTTGAGATTATACAACGCCCTTTCGACGTAGTGATGGGGATTTTCTGATGCATAATGGCGCGTGTTCTGGGAGTTCACATACCCTAACAGGCAGAACCAGGCCTCATCTGAGGAAATGAAAAACTGGGGATCCAAAAGTCCTGACTCCACTTCACTCAGAAACCACCGGCAGAATTCAACATGCGAATTTACGTCTGGCCGCTTTAACTCATGCACCACAGAAAATTAGTAAGGATACAGATGAAGGTCCTTTTTGATAATGTTTCGACACGATGATCTCTTAATTCCCACTTGCACAGATAAACGTCGTTAAGATTTCGTCGGACTTCGTTCCAGGCTTTCCTGCACTCGTGCTATGTTTTCTGGTGTCCGAACTCTTTTCGGATAGCTACGGTGTTTATTAGCTACCGAGCCCGTTTCCCGCCATTTTGCCAATATTTTTTGCATTGCAGACTTTGCTGGAGGTTTAGCCAAAACATGTCCAGTCGCAAACTCTTGCGCAAACAGTTCCGCACAGGTTTTCCACGATCCATCCTTCTCATAACACTCGATAATGAATATGCGCTGTTTTATCGTGAGCACCATTCTGTGTTGCTTTCAACTGGTCACTAAACACGTCTGCTCCCCTCAATCATTAACACGAAATGACACATTGACGTACTCTGGACAGAGCATGTGGGAGATGTGCACGCGCCGATATGTGACAGCAACCGATTGGTGCATCGCAATTATTGTTTCCAGCATTTTCTGTTCATTAACAAGGCAGTTCATTACCAAGGGTCAGTCCTATTGTCAATAATTGATACATTGTTACCTGTGGAACTGTCCAATTTCCCCACTATCTTTTTCTGTTGGATCCGACCGACGCTGTCTCCCTTGTGAGAATTATAGGTTCAACCAACCCAATCTCCCTTGCGATAGTGGACGCTGTCCTTTTTTTCCGGGGCCTCTTTTATTTTGCCCACCCTGTATATATATATATATATATATATACAGATTACTAATTCTAAAATGTAATTCCAATTTAGTTTGACCAATATATTTTAAATTTCAAATTTTTCAAATTAAAATATAAATAACTGAGGTTAATTTTCATAGTGGTGTGGATTAGTTAAATTCCTCACTGATAGGACATGTTTTACATCTTTTGTTTTTACATTTCATGTTCATAAATTAGAATTTAAATAAAGAGCAAAATCCTTAACATTGAGTAAAAGTAAAACAATATTAACTTGATCAATCTCCAATTCTGTTTGTTCAATTTTCCGTAGTTGATCTTTTTTGTGACTCGAGGCTTTCAGCTTTTCCTTCTGTTGTTCTAAGGTAATTGACTTAAAATATCAGAATTATATACATAATAATGTAAACATATAAATATACAGATATAGATAGTCATCTTATCATTTTAATCAATACTATTAAACATCAAGAGAACTGTAAGTTCGAACGTCGAACCAATCAATCGTTCTTAGAAGCTGTTAAAGGTTAACTGATGTCTTCTTAATGTAATTAAATCTGTCGCCTTTGAAGAGAACACTGTGAAGATTCACAATTAATAAACACCAAAAATTCATTGAGCATTACACTTATTGGATCCTTATACAAAATTACACTTATTGGATCCTTATACAAAATTACACTTTTCACTACATTGATAAGTGATTGTCTTGAGATAAATGAAACTTGAAGATATCAATACTGCAGAGGAAACCAGCAAAGAAATTTATATTTAATTAAGTAAAGCTTATGGGTTTGGAGATTTGTACCCTAACTTCTTGACACTCCGGCTTGACCACCTCTCTGAACTCACGGAATCCATTTCGTCACGATCTTGTTATGAGGATCCTGTAGTGCCATGGACAATGGGGGTAATCTGACTGTTTTGTAAAAATGATAAAAAGTCCTTCTGTTTTGCGGTAATAGACTGCTTGTTTTCTATCCCCTGATTTCAAAGCTTCGTTTACAGCTCTATTGAAATCCATTTCATCCATTCTCACTTGGTAATTTCCTTCAATACACGCCTTGATCTGTTTCCTCTGTATCTCCGCCATTGTTCAAGTTCTTCACAGCATGTAGGACCAAAAGATATAAGTCAACCATCTTCTTGTTGTTGGCCTCTTCCATAACTTCCTCCAGCTTCAAAGTTCTTCGGAAGACAAGCAAAGCGAAAGCGAAGAATAGGTAAAGCTTAATTTCTTCCGTTTCTCCTACTTGCCCTTTTATCAGTTTTATGTGTTGGACTTGTGGTCATTTCTTGGGTGAAGGAATCTTTTCATTTCAAATGTTGCATTTCGACTGCCCACAATAGGGAAATTTTCTAACATTCCATCCACGAACCACCTGTCTAGGCATGCTAAAATCAAAATCATATCAATTGTGATAACAAAATATGACGTCTACAACTAATTATTCAATCAAAATATATTAATAATTGAAAACATCAAAATTTGCTATTTTTAACATCCTTAACCTAATTGTATTAGGGTCAACGAAGGCTTCTTCATATCTATTTAAAAATTTTATCTTTTGTAGGTTTAATTATACAACTCTCCAATATTTTTCTTAATTTTTAAGTCAGTTTCTTTATATAAATTTTTTTTATTGTCCATAACATGTCCTTTTTTTTTAGACAGTGGTCTACGATGACAGAAATTTCTATATTTTTGTTTTTTAAAGCTCGGCCGTGTTCTGAAACACGTTCTAAAAAGGTCCTTTTGGTTTCTCCTAAGAAGAATTTACCACAAGTTTTACACTCAATTTTATAAACTATTCCCATTTCATTTTGATTTTCATTACAATTCACTTCTTTGCATAGTAAATTTTAAATTTTATTTTTATACCTAAAACCAGTATTAATGTTAAATGATTTACTTTTTTTTTTTAACAACTCACTATTTTCATTGAGATATGGGATGAAAAATTTATTTTCAAACTCATTTATTTTTTTAATTTTAGTTTGGTCGTTGATAAATTTATCTGAATATTCATTTTTCATTACTACTTAATATTAATTTATTTGTATCACTATGTAAAAGATTTCATTTTAAACGTTCCTTGCCACAGCAAGTGTCGTAATAGTTTTAAAGTTCCTAATTCACTTACTTTCAACATCGAAATGTTCATTAACCGATATCTGAGGGGAATTTCCCATGTGAATTTAACAACTCTCTCAGTTATTCTAATCTTTCTTCTGTAGCATTTACATGTTCCTTTCCATTTTTTGTAATACGCACGTCCGTTGTATTTCCATCTTCTTTACAGTCGATCTCCAAGGAGATCAGACGTTGAAGAAATATAAATATCAAAGTACAAAATTGTTTTGATCGTCTTTGCTGTCGAATACTTTTGGCTATTACTCATCGTTTCACTTCCGTCTTTAGCAACAGTCCCTTTTAATCTTAAACTTAAATATAGTTATCATAATATAATTAACTTTATTATACTTTTCTTTCAGGTCATTTAATAGTTGGATAGTGTCATCTAAATAAGGGGCATCTACATTAGTAGATAACCGAAGATATTTCTCATCCATGGACATATGCTTAATCCTTCTTATCTAACACTTTATCCCTCTCTTTATATTCTGTTACTATTGGCGGTATCGATATTGTGAGTTGCAGCACGCCTCCACTTTGTAGTTTGCACTTAATATGGTTATTCAGGAAACACAGTTCATAGCGTTAAATAATGCCTTGCTAGCTTCAGTGTAGCATAAAGACAGGGGTACCTCACCTACATTGCAGGTTTCAGATCCGCACAACAAACAAATAAGCGCACACAACCAAAAAAAAAAAGGCTCCGATCTTCCAAAGCAAATAGAAGAAAGATGCGCATGGCGGAGATACACCCTTGTCCCACTGGCCGTCAAAGACCCTAGCAATGGGTTCTAATACAGTTCGTAACTCCCCATGGCATTGCTCTTACTCCCAATAAGTTGGCAGATCAGAACAAAAATTCATAAAATATATAATAACACATTAAAAAAAAAAAGATCGTGACTGATCTCTTAATGTAAAATACATAAAAACCAATAATCAATGTTAATACATAATAATTAATTATAAAGAAAAAAATTAAAACGACACAAGAAAAAAAGACCGAATATCCCAAATTACAAAAGGGGAGAAGTCTTCGCGCTCGGCGGCCGCTACTAAGCGTTTGAAGAAAACATGAAAATGTCAGACTTCGCTCCAATGTAAAATAACATGTATTTGTAATATTAAACCAAAAATAAAGGGAAAATAAAGAGACAAACAAAATCACACCGACCCCAATAAAACCTTAAAAAGTAGTAAAGCAAAAATAATATACAATAAAAAGAAATGAAATGAAACGACTCAGGATTTAGCCGAAATAGGGAGGAAAAAAATATAAATAAAATAAAAATAAAGACCCTATCCCAAAAGTGGGATATCTATTTCCGGAACGCTTTTGCACAAACCATTTCCTCAGTCCTCGCTTTATGACACGGTATGTTGTCATGCTGGAAGAGTCAATGGTCATTACCGAAGTGGTCTTCTACCGTAGGCAGTATGTAACTGGTTAAAAATGTCCTTCCGTATTTACATTGATAATCCGAGTTCATTCAATGAAAAATACCCCCACACCATAATGCGACCTACTCCCAATTTTAATCATATCCTTCATATCCTTATTGTGTGAAAATTGATAAAATGAAGGACCAAACACACAAAACATAAGAAATAAATATAATTAATCACTGTTGGCAGATATCGTTTCTCGCGCATTCCCCCCATCGGACCGCCTCATAATATAGCATGATTCATCACTCCACATCACACATTTTCACTGTTCCGCTGTCCAGTAACACCACTTCAGGCGCATAGCATTCACAGGGGAAATGTTTGGTTTGTGAGCAGCTGCTCGACCGTGAACCGCATTCCCCTTACCTCTCTACGAACAGTCATGGTGTTGGCTTGCACCAACCACCGCCTTCTGAAAGATCAGTAACCAGCTCCAAACGAATTGCTTTAGTTGAAAAACATGCAAATAATGCTATGTATGCCTTTGATTTTCTAAAAACAGGTTTGAAAATAAGGACTGTAAGCAGATAATACCATTTTATGAGCTCTCACACGCTAGTGTTACAAAGTCTGGGATATTTTCTGTATATCGTTGGCAGCCCTTGTTATTATTTGACAGTAGAAAATTAGAAACCTTTGAGTGAGTTTCGTATAAGTGAGACTTTGACTGCAGTAGTATAAATTGGGAAATCTATATCCAATGGATGTCGGTGCACTTACGGCATTTTTGGTGTAATTCACAACTATATTTCCATCAAGAAAACGCAAAGAACAACAACTTCATCAAATAACTTCTATATTTCTGGGTTTCTTTACCTTCATCAGCAATCATTACCTAAAATAATTAGGAGAAACCATCGTTCTCCTTCTTAATAACTAACAAATTTGAAATAAATAATCATGAACGTGAAATAATATAAAAATAAACATTTAAGCAAAAAAAACAATCATGAACGTAAAAATACAACATAACTAACTTTTTTTATCTCGAAGATACTGAATTGTCAGGGTTCACTTTCAGTGGTTGTCTTTTTCAGTGGTTGTTGCCATCTATGTTTGGAGGGTTTAGAGAAGGCCAAAAGAACCTTCTAATTCTTCTGGTTGTCGAATTATAAATGTCGCATATATCGCAGCCAAGTATTGCTAAAATAAGAAAATAGAAGACAAAAAATAAAATTGATAAAAAATTCATTTACTAACTTTGAAGAATTCTCGTTCTTAATTTGACTGTAAATTTTGGTCCTTAAAAGCTTTTAAATCTTAAAAATTACTTCATTGACATCTGTTCCTGCCCCATTTTGTGTAAGGATACAGACGACCCAAGCAAGATTCTGAAACTCGTCATTCAGGCTATCTGTGGCCAAGGATCACCTAGGGATGAAATCCGTCGTTACATCCAGAACATTCATATAATAAGAATGGATTGTGATAAGTTTGACTGTGTGGTCTCTCAAGGCTTTGAAAAGGGTAGTTGATATGGGTTATTTGAGACGAAACAAATGCAATGGAAAGTACTACATAGCAAGGGCCACAGAAGGTTAATGTGGTCGACAGTACTTTCACGATGATGAAGATCCTCTTCCTTGTCCTAGAATCTTCAATCCTAAACCAATTCCCAAGGGTTTTTTGGTATAAATTTCATTCCTCCTAATATTTCTTCTGATGCTTTTTCTATTCCCATCTTTATATTTTCCCAGTCATCCAAGAGAGAATCATCTATTAATTGGTGAGTCCTTTCCTGATATTCTTTATATATTTTTTCATCTTTCAATTTCTTTACTCACCACTTTTTCTGTCCCAATTTCTTAGTTTTCTTACTATCTTGTGGTCAGTATCAATCTCGGGGCCAGGATAGCTATGACTCGATTATTTTACTTGATTTCTATATCTTTCTTTTACCAGGATGTAATCAATTTGATATCTCATCATTTGGAGCTATCCAAGTATATCGTCTTCTCACCGGGACCTCGAAGAAAGTATTAAAAGTTAAAGTATCTCACTTTAACTGGAGGGGTGGCTGGAGGGTAGCCTCCAGCATTCACGACCTAACGGGACGAAGTTGAGGTCGGGGGTCAGCCCGACGGCCGTCCGCCTTCGAAAAAAGTACTAGAGACTATTAATCCATTTTGTTTGCAAAATTCAAACAATTTTTACCTCTTGCATTCATTTTGCCCAGTCCAAATTTTCCTATTATATCTGTATCTGTAGTAGATCCAACAACAACATTAAAATCGTCCAGTAGTATTATAATAACTTTCTTTTTTGTTATTTTTAATAATTCTTCAAATTTTTCATATAGTTTTTTCCATTTCATCATATTCCTTCCTTGATGTCGGAAAATACACTTTGGATTATAACCAAATCAGTTGGTATGCTACTCAATTTAATCATCATTAATCTATCATTCACATATGAGGAGCTTAGTTTCAAAACCCGCCATCTCCAAAAATTGCAAATACCGAGCTGATGGAAATTTTACTTAGTTCAAATCAAAACCCGCCGTTTGCATACAGATTAACTTCAAAAACCACCATAACAATGTATTGCGATACGATTTCGATTTGAGTGCTGCTTCAAAGGCCGCCATGTCCAAAACAATCATATAACAACCATATAACAACTTTACTGTTGTATAGAAACCACGCCGACTAAAGAAATGCCCGAAGAAAATGTAAACATTTTTACCTGGCTTGGGAGTGACATTGGCAAGGGGTCAAACATCATTGCATCAGCAATGAATGATACTGTCAAACATGCAAATTTAATGATGTGGAAAACATCAGGCTCTTTGAGATGGCTGTGAAGGGCATAAAAATTCCACAATGGTAGGAATGATAACACAGTGGCTAAAGTGCAGTGCTCCTCAGAGCATTAAATTTCTCACAGACTGGCAAGCATTTAACTGAAAAACTGCGACTATTGGAGTTCTCAAAACCCCAGCAACTCCACCGTTCAAGTTGTCCAAAGTGAAACGCATATACTTTCAGAAAACGAATAACAACGTGTTGGTCTAAGGTGAAGTTATTTACAATACCGATTTCTCGCAGTTCAGTTCAATTACGAAGAGAGGAAGGAACTACAGTCGATAACACCGAATCTTGTATCCCTTGGAGTTCAAATAAATCAGAAAAAAATTCAGAAAAAAATCCAGTATGTTCGGAAACTCTTCGTTACAAGGTACTGCAAAGAATGGGAAGAAAACCCAGATCTGGAATTCTACAAGGATATGCAATATTCAGATTCCAGAACCAATAGTAAATGCGATTGCAGCGCTTTGGATGAGGAAACTACTTAAAATAAATTCCCTAGAATGAGAGTGTGATTATGTTAAACACGTTTATTGCAATAAAAGAATATTCTATTATGAATGGTGATATTACGAGTATTGCGGAAATTATTTAAAAAAAATTGTGGACCTAATGGTGTTGGTATTAGTTTTAGATCGATAATTGTTACCAGACGGGACCAAACCTGGCCGCATTTGGACTTAACAGGAACAGCAGTGAATAGGAACTGCCATGTTTCTAGAAAGAAATTGTATTTTCGAGATATACGGCGCACAAGCTTACTTCAAAAACCCCTAACTCCAATACTTTATATCAAACAACGCCTTCTCCGCATAAAAATATGATATAACGCTAAAACCGTCAAAATCAGATTTTTTTTGACTTGGTGCACTTTATTACTCTTTCTATAACCTACAATATAAAAAAAAGTTTATTTGTAAATTCGAAGTAATAACGTAGATACAATTTTTCCTATTTTCTGAAAATTTTTAATTTTGGAGATGGCGGGTTTTGAAACTAAGCTCCTCATATGTATTAATCACACTTTGTACCCAATCTTTACTTAACATAACAGCAACGCCATTCCTATCACTTTTCTCACCTCCACTATGAATAACTCTTATATCACACTAATAAAATCGTTATTTCCCTTCCATGTAGTTTCACATAGACCTAGAATTTTTATATTTTATTTCATTTTACATTTCACTTCCTCCAATTTGCATATCTTCAATAGTGTTTTTACATTCCAAGTTGCAATTTTGGTGATACTTGTGTTATTGATATTCCTGGGATTTCGCTGAATGTCGACTTGAGAGACCCAGTTTCGATGTCCTCTCCTGGCTGGTCTTGGGTTCCGAAGCCCATGATCAGTAATCTTCATCTTCTTATTAAGTCTTTCCATGATTGCTTTTACTAGAGATATCCATAGATCTTTAATGGAGTAGTTTCTTGTTGCTTTCTCCATCTTCATGCCATTGGCTTTAAGAACAGTTTCCCACTCCAAGGGTAAGAAAGTGCCCTAAACCTGTACTAGCTCTTCCACCCTCAGTGAGGCAGTTGTCACTTGGTAGGTTGGAACGCTTATTCGGGTGGACATTCGGTCTCCAGAGCCACATTAGCCACCTTGGTGCCCAACCCTCACCACGGGGAGGTGTGGTTGGAATTTTCCCTTCATAAAGAAATGAGACCATAAGGCAACTTCTTTAATAACTATTTTAATTCTCCTTACATCACATAGGCGATATTTCGTAAGACTAATCGTCTTACTTTTTCAAGCCTATTTTAATTTCCTGGGAAGAGAGAACCATTTCCCTCCTTCCCGAACACTTAAAATCACAAACAAACAAGAATTCCAAAACGTGTTAACAAATAAAAAGCGTGAATCATAATGTTCACCTCACTTTTATATGACCAATTTTTCTTATTCCTTCTAGTACTTTGGGGGATTTAAGAATGTCAGTTTAAATAATATACAGTTAACAAATCTTCTGTGAAAACAATAATTAGATCGAGAATACAATAATTATAAAAAAATATAGTTGCATTAACTGTAATAAGAGATCGTTAATAAAGTAATTTAATTGTATTTATATAAATATTTCTGCATTCCTACGAGATCGCTTATTAAAAGTGAAATCGCTAACTTTCAAGAATTTATCCTTATTAATACATGGGAAACTGTTTATGACGCAAGATTTAAACATAAACCTTCCTTTTCATTTAAAATATGAAATAAGCTTTTTACAATCGGATCTGGATTATGTTTGTGTATTTTACAATGATCCGCCCAGTCAGATATACCAGTCGTATTACTATTGAAGGCTTTAACATGTTCTAGAATTCGTTCCTTGAGAGTCCTTCCCGTGCTTCCAAAATAAACTTTACTGCAATCTCTACATTTCATTTCGTATATTACTCCCATAGTATTCATTTTACTATAATATAATATAAAACCATATATTAAAGAAAGCTCATTACATGTTGCGTGGTCCAGATAGGGACCTCCTTCATCAGATGATACATTGAGTAAATGGAAACAAAATTTTCTAGTTTTTTTGAATTATAATTTCTTCTAACATCTGAACAAACATCATTATTGCCATAATTATTATCATTAACAACAACAATTATTTAAGCTGTTATTGCAATGCATTATTTACAGAAATCTCTGTATTATAGCAATTTTTCGTCCTAATGAGCAAATACTCATAGAATTCTCTGAGGTAACGGTCAATTTGAGTGCCTAATATTATTGATTTCCCGAGGATCAAATTGTGGTTAGTCTCTTTTTGGTGTTGAGCAGTCATGTACTGCATATTATCCTGTGTTTATTTCATATTAATTGGAGTGTCTCGTTCACACAATTCTGGAAACAAATACTTTGTAATCACTGGTACCACGTAGACGATGATCACCCAGATCAATATGATTAAAACAATCAGTGCTGTCCACTTAGCTATTGATGCCCAGTGGTTTCTGTTTTCTGATTCTTGTATTGATGCCCAGTGGTTTCTGTTTTCTGATTCTTGTTGAACACTTTCTTCTTCACTCCTCAGGTCGAAACACTTGTGGATGAACATTCTTGAAATGTCAGCAGCACGTGTTGTGTGGCATATTCCTAGTTTCAGTGACATTAAGAGTATTATTCTACAAAGGCAGTGACATTAAAAAAATTGATAAATAATTTAATTTATGTTTACTCTTAGTTTAGCTTTTAACTTTTTGTTTTTCTCCATACATTTTTTATATATATAAACTCGGTTCATGGCGTCAGGTGCCGCCTTCCGAAAGAATCTGCAAGAAGTCCATTCCAGGTCTTCCGGTCAAGGGTCTATTCCTCTTCCAGACTTCTAATCCTCATTGCTTTTTTAATATCGTCCATCCAAGCCTTTCGTGGTCTTCCTAGTTTCCTTTTTTGATTAGTTTTGTAATCAAAAGCGATTTTGGGCAGTCTTTCGTCATTCATTCTTTTAACATGACCAAGCCAAATTAATTGTTTTCTTTGAAGATCGTCCAAAATGTTTCCTTTTATTTTCATCATTTCTTTGATTCTTTCATTCTTGTTCTTTCTATTCTTGATACCCTGCATGATCTTCTTAGGGCATCCATTTCCACTGCCGCTTATTTCTTTTTTTCTGTCTCCGTAATTCGCCATCCCTCTGCCCCATATAACAAGATGCTCTTTACAATAGAATTGTATATATTATACTTTCTTTTCCTAGAGATCTCTTCACTCCACCAAGTCTCTGCCTTCTTTATTAATGTCTACTCCGAGATCCCTATAATGCTCGCAGCTTATTATTTAGATTTAGGTCCGTCTCATTTCCTCCTATACATAGATATTTGGTCTTGCTAACGTTCATGTATAGTCCCCATTTCTCATATTCTTCCTTAATTGTTATCGTCATTCTCTCTAAATCATTTTTACTCTTTGCAATTATGACTTGGTCATCTGCGAACTGCAGAGTAAACATTGACGTTTCTTTCACATTAAGTCCCAATCCTCTGCAGTTTTCTTTCCAAACTTTTAATGCTGCTTCAACATAAATTTTAAAAAGTGTTGGGGAGATACAACATCCCTGTCTGAGTCCTTTATCTGTTATAAAGTCTTTTGATAATCTTTGACCTACTTTAATCTTTGTTTTTGATTGTCTGTGAAGTTCTTGAATTGCTCTAATAATATTTAAATTTATGTTTATTTCCTTTAATACATTCCATAATTTAGCGATTGGAACATTATCATATGCCTTCGTTATATCAATAAACAGACGATGAATTTGATTTCCCACCGCCATTTCCTTTTCAATAATTTGTTTAAGACAAAATATATTATCCATATATGATCTTCCTGCTCTAAATCCACTTTGTTCTTCACTTTCTTTCATTCTTATTTCTTCTTCAAGTAAATCTTTTAAAATTCGTCCATACAGTCTACTAAACGTTGCTGTTACAGTAATGCCACGGTAATTTTCACATTTTTGTCTGCCTCCTTTCTTATAAATTGATGTTAAATATCCAATTCTCCACTCTTCTGGTGTTTCTTCTCCGTTTAAACATCTTTCGAATAATTGTGTAATTAATCTTAGCAATTTTAAAAAGACCAAATAAAATATTATAAAATAAAGCAAGATTCTAACAAGAACCTTTCTGCCGCATCTTGAGACTCATAAATAATTTTAATCAAAGGATCAGGATTGTGATTAAACTTAAGAACATGGTTCGCCCAATCTGATATATCTTTTCTCTTCTTTCTAAAGCTCTAACATGTTCGTCAACGCGTTCTTTAAGCTATCTTCTTGTACTTTCTATATAAATTTCGTCACACTCCCTGCATTCTAACACTTTAAATAACCCCCATTTTGAACAATATATTATATTCATCTTTATCTTTAACCTTTTTCTTTTTGAACAAACTATTCCCTCTATAATAAACAATTTTAACATTATTTTCCACACAAACTTCTCTAATGTTTTTATCTATATTTTTACCAATAGGCAGTTTTAACAATTTGTATACTTGATGAACCTCATCTTTATTCTTAATCGCACTTAAGTTTCATTTGTTTTTAAACAATTTATTAAGAATCGTTTCAATGAACTTTTTAGGATATTCATTCATCTAACTTTTTCTTCATATCATCTATTTTTATTTTCCATAGTTTCATGTTTTCAAAATAATCTAAATTAAAAGATTAACTGATTATACTGAATGTTACTTCCTTCAAATTCTTAAAACCTTCTGAGTTCTCGGACAAAGTCAGTTCAGTATCTGGCTTATCTTTGTGTTGGAGGAGGTATCTCTGAATTCGGTTTCTCTATGGCTCGGTTTCAGTTTCCTCCGAACCTTCAGAGTTTTAGGGATATTTTGATTTGCACTCTTTTATTCATTAGACATTTCTGATAATTTTCATTTTTCATTATAATGCAGGTGAAGACAAATTTGTTTCCTAAATGAACTTAGTTATAGTTAAAGAAACTTATATAACTGATTACTTTTGGAATATAACTGATTATACTGAATTATACAATGTTCTCATTCGCTGGTGATCCTGCTGAGAGAGACTGCATTTCCGTCGGCTATGTATCTTTACGAAACTTCCTATTGGTGGTACTACACTCTGCAGTCTAACCGAGTGGAGTAACTAAGAGGACTGAGCAATCGAAAAAAAACAAAAAAAAAACAAAGAATAAATGAACCTTAAAACAAAATTTATTTACATATTAATTTCACAACACAAACAAAGCAAAAATGTACTAATGCAATTAAATTCAAAGCATATTCAACTTTATAATTGCTATTAGACAAATAATAATAAAAAAAAGCATTCACGCTGGAATGGCCTCTTCTAGTTGAAGACTAACAAGAATATAATAATATACATCAAAAACTCAAATAACAAACAAACAAACATAAATAATCCACGAGATAAGTAACATGTTACTTTTGTTCACTTTACTATTAATCACTGAATAATTATAAAAACAATCTGAACATGTAAAAAAAAAAAATCTCTTTAATAATATAGTATTTTTAACTGTATTTCAGTTGCACATTCAGAATATAATTATTAATGTCAGCGCTACATTCTTTCCTTGGGCCTTTAATACTCAGACAAAAATGTAATTTCACGTCTTCTCCATTATATTAGTGTGGAGATACAATTTAAAAAATGGGACCTGACACTTAAAAACCATATATTAAGAAACCTCATTACATGTTGCGTGGTCCAGGTACGGACCCCTTTATCAGATGATACATTGAGTAAATGGAAACAAATTTTCTAGTTTTTTGTCCTGGTCAAAAGATTTAGTTTATGCACATACCTTTGATTCTCCCAAATTTCTGGTTGAATCTAGTGGAAACACACACATAAGAATCAGTTTTGAATCTGCTTTCCTAACCTTAATGTTGGTCGCAAATTCCGTGTCCAAATCGCCGAAGTTCCCCGAGTAAAACTAACGTCGATATTGACTGTCTCACCGTTGGCCGATCTGAGATTGCAACGGTTCGTCTCTACGATGAATCCGGAACTAAGCAGCAAATTCCGATGTCTTTATCTACCACTTATTTCCATATGGGGATTTGACATCCTAACACAGATCCATACCACGGCTTTTCTTGTGCTCCGGAAAGTGTCTGGGTTATCGCGTCAAACTGTCCAGCCGCATAATTTAGTTTAGATGCCAAACAGAAACGATCTACACTTATTGTTGGAAGGCGAAGACACTATCGGCTTTTTTGAGTGATAACGAGGAAAAACATAAGTTTATGCGCATGTTTAATACAATCCACAAATGAAAATACATTTCCAATTAACAAATAAACCAATAAATAGGATGAGCCACTTTATTCAATTACTCCCGTCAAACAAATGTAGTAATTGATTTAACTTAATAAGATTACGATAATGTAATTATCATTTGAAAATCAAAAAGGCCTAAAATTTCAGTTATATTACATCAATAAAGGCTTGACAAATATAACTTATTTTCACACTGAAATGAAAACAAAAATACACACAAGACAATAAATATCGAATAACCTTGTAAAGCCAAGTAAGAATAATAAACCAAAAATACAAATAGAAAGAAGTGAAAAACTAAGTTTAATTTTCATTTGTTTTTACAAGAAGACTAGACAATCAACCTTTTTCCATAAAAAGATAAACTAGATATTTGGAATCGAAGATGGATAAATAAATTGCGTTTCATTAACATAAAATAGAATAATGTGCCTCTGCCACATTACAACTGCCATAAATCCTCTTTCTGTAAATTACTTATTAAATTCATGTTCCAACTAATATAGTTATTGCCGTCAAACTAAAGCCCATTAGTTGTCATCTTGTCTTTATCAAAATATATAGACGAGACTAAAAGGATTGAAACGTTCTATTTCCATCTTTGGTCTTTTCTACAGCAAGCAATTTCAGGCTTCGAGACTGTTCGAATCAATTGAATTCTTAATTCAATATCGATTTTGCACATTTCTTCTTTATGCTGTAGATCTAGCACAGGAGAAGCGCACTGGGCCCATAACCAATATAATTGTAGACAGCTCTTAATACTTCTGCAATCAATAATAATTTTAAGGAAAAATATAATAGCCTTTTTGAAATAAATAGATGAGCAGACTCCAGTAATTAAACAAATTGAAACTATTACCTAAGCATTATTATTTACATCTATAGATTTCACACAGATATCCCTGGAACGATTTATCTTCTCCTTTGCAACAAACATAAAATGAGTAATTTGTGACAGTTCGTAACTTGTAATAAATATCGTTGCTTTCATTTCTTCTGTTTCTTTTGTTTTCTTTTTCCCTCGTATAACACAACAGTTACCTTTACTGGACAAAGTAAAGTACTGCGTTGTTATTACTGCGTTGAATGTCTCCAACACTGGAAGAGAAATCTGTCTTTAAAGTGGAATTTGAACCTAGGCTATATTCTACGGAACCCATCATATCATTGCTCTAATTATTGTAATATAAGATTTTTTCTTTTTAAAAAATTCAGGATTTGTTTAAAATAAAGCAGTTATGCCTTGAAAGGGAATATAACATCGTGATGTCTGATCGATAATCAACTATTGACTGAATATAAACTAGTATAAGAAACTCAAAACGAACTATTTGTTTCAAATGATAGGATTTCAAGATAAGGAAATAACAGAAGTCATTTTCTTGATATTCATTTTTTTTCCTTTTCCGTTTGATTCATTAGAATATAATAATCCAATATGTTGCCAGAAAATATTGTAACGTTATTTACTTCCATTCTTAACTATGTCAATTTCAATTACAGTTTGTGGCAGTCTTACATTTAGAAAGTTATGTCTATGATAAATGTGGTTGCTTATACCATATGTTAAGAAAGTTATGAAAGTAAGTAACTAAACGTTGTTTTATAATTAAATAATCAACTTTAATGAACATAAGAATGAAATAATATTTTAAAATAGTTTTAAAGTACGAGATTATTGTTTTAATAAGTTTTAAAATCCGAAACTTTGCTGAAATTGCAAAGCATTTGTCCAGAGTGATTTTAATCACGAGCGATATTGATTTCATTGGAGATATTCGGTTTCTGAGATATAAGAAGAAACTGGACATTATTCTTATACACAACAAACAAATTAATTCGACTAATTAATTCGTCTCAAGGCTCTGGGCAATATTTCAAACGACTGGAATGTAATCCAGACGCACTGAAGAATGGCTAGTATATTTAATTGAAAACACTGCTTAATAATTCTTTGGAATTTCCCAACATTAAACAAACATAAGTAAAACAGCCTTATTTTAATTAATTGTTTATATGTAACTACATCTTCAGGCTGTTTATGGTTGGTGACCATTATCCAAATAAAAAAAGGATAAAAAGATTAACATTGAAATATTTATAAATCTGTCTTTCATTTAATTTTCTTAATCAGTGCACATTTTTTTTCTGTTAATTCACAATAACAAATTACTGTTTACATTCATCATAATTTGAAAAACCATGAATACATCTTTAGCTGTTCATTTCAAATTATAAAAGAAGACAGTCATGTTTTAATAACTTTTTTTGAACCCTAACTACATTTTTCTTTTATGTTTATTAAGTTTTACGTCAAAGACTTACCAGAACGCTTTTCTCTACCACCGGTTGTGTTCATTCTGCATTCTGGCAATGGCTCTGCATCGCATTTTCCATTGAAGAAGGCATTTCCGTTGGAGGTAGACGAGAGGGATCTTGTTACATTCCTCTTTGCAAGTTTTCCAAAGCAATTGTATTGTATTCTCGTCGTCGTGTTCCCAGAACCCGCAGAAGTCCATTGCTCATGCATAGGAGGATTTTACAGGAATCATACTGTATGGGATTGTTCGTTTTCGGGTTTCAGTCGCCATATTGGCCATATACAGCTGGGTCGCTCGAGTTGTATGGCTAGACGCCTTGTCCTGATGAATCGACACTTATAATACATTATAAAGAACACACAAAATAAATTTCTATTCATTATAATTTTTTTCACACATTTCAAAAACTAATATATCTATACAAAGAAAAAAAAGAAACAAAAAACATCAACGTGTGATCCTTTTTCTTCAGATTTATTTGGACATATCAAGAAAAGGAAATGTGAAGAATTTTATTTCTTTAAACTTTCTCATCTTTTTTATTCATTAACGCTGTATTTCATCCAGAGAATTTCTGGACTTCCTCAGGCTTCTTTTTGAAAATTAATAATACATAAATTCATAGATACTTTAAAGTAATTTTCTTTCTTGTTGCAATGAGGGAATTTATTTCCCTATCTTATTAGATTCTTGCAAGACTAGTTTGGTGATGAAATGCAAAAGAATCCTTTTTATTCAGATTTATTTTAACAGCAGATGTTTAAGAGATTCTAATGATCAGTTTTTTGAGTTCAGATAAAGCTTTAGAAATTATTCAGAAAGCCGAGGAACAATTTGAGGTGAAAATAAATTTACTAAGAAAAAGCCTGCTTTATTTTTCAAAACTAAAAGAAAGGGTAACCTTGCTGTTGTAATTTTTGATGCTTTGATTCTTGCAATTTGATTTACATATTTCATTTTAAAATATGTTTGGCAAATTACTTTTGAGTCAAAGATGTTGAGGATCTTCGTGAATAGTTCGTACAATGACGTCATACGACTTCGATGCAGATGTATCGGGTGTTAATAAATTAATTTTTAAGCATTGCATAGGTCCTTACACCCATTAAAGTTAAAAGCACACTTACTTGCTTCGTTCGTTTTAATTTCATTGCATTCGATGAAAAGTTCAAACCGTTCTATATAAGACATTCGTGTTTCTTCAGAATTGTCAAAATTACCGATAGTGCCAAGATAAGCCATTAAGCCAAAACTGTAATATATCAATACATTTTAAATAAACTAAAGGACAGGAATAAATCACCGAACTCACGAAAACACAGATATAATATTGGAGTGAAGTGAATCACATTAAGATAATCTTGAGAGAATTGAAAGTGCCAGGTATTAAAATGTGAGATTGCATGTGAAATAAAGGGTTTGAAGAGATGCTAAAGTTTGATATAAAGAATCATAAAAGATTTGAGTTGTAGATTCAGAGGGTAAATGATTAAAGCAAGAAAATAATTAATTAATTTGGGAGTTTTTAAATTGGGATGCACAAAACTGGAAAATATATATATATATATATAAATATATATATGATATATGTGATATATGTGATATATATATATATATGATATATATATGAAAATGATATATATAAAATGATTTTATATATATATATATATAGTCTTTTAATACCGAATCAATATAAAATGAAGATTTTATATTGATTCGGTATTAAAAGACTATTTCAAATTTGATCTCATGTTGAAAATTTTTAATGTATACAATTTCTGTGAAGTTTCTACATTAGTAAAGCTTACATAATATTCCGATCGTTTTGTGATAATTGCTTTGATTTTTACCTTTATTTATTTCTTCAGTCATTACTTTTCAGCATTTCTTATTTCTAGTTTTTTTGTTTTTGTTTTTCCCCCTGTTACATTTAACTGAATTTCATATTCAGACATCCTTAACACCAGACCTATTACTACAAAGACAAGCCTTTTTGCTAACTTACCAACTCGTATGACCGAAATAAGAAACATGTAGTTATTTGGTAAGATATTCTTAATTACATAGATCAGTGTAAAGTTTTGCTTAAAAAAATTAAACTACACATGATGTTGCATACATGATGTATCATTACATATTTCAGAAATTGTTTTCTTACTGTTTATTCATTAAGATGTAACCACTGTTACCTATACTACTACATGTTTTAATTCAATACTGTAATTAGATTCCATCAGATTTCATTTAAAATATATCAATGAGACAGGCATCAAGTTCATTATCTCCATTTCATTTTTAATAGCTAAACATAGATTTAAATATAATGAGTATGCATTCGTTTGTTTGCGATATCATTAATTGAACAATTACAATTGTAAATTGCTAAAGCTGTTAAATGATGACTTATGAAAGCTATTAAGGGCACATCTACTTAACAGAATACTTGTGCTTATTGTTAATATGACTACAGTATATTAATGTTAGTAGGCTTTCTTTTTATTATTTCAACTTAGTCACTAGATTGTACTTAACCTGGAATCCATTGCCTCTTCTGGCTTGCAGAACTTCTTCAAATTCTACATAAGGTGGTGGAGTTTCATCACCTAACTGCATTGCAAAATTATGCAGGATTACAGCAGCTTCAATCACTAGTGGTATATTTGCTATTGCAATCCTCATGAATACATATTAGTAAGATAAAAGCTATAATGATGTTGCTTTTCAAATTAAAAATAACAGAAATAGGTGAGATTTATGTTACAGTATTCCATCCTCAAAGCAATTTATCACGAATTATTATTTTTTATCGGAAATAACATCCTTTCGTAAGCTTTTAACATTCTTGCTTACTTATACATATTAGTCAAATTCTTCATTGCAATTTACTTCGAATTCTTTTCTAGTAACGGGATTTTACTCGAGTTCATCGAGACATTTTCCGTTCTTCTTCTGAGTTCTTGTTTCTGGCGTTGCCTGGTGAGCGCGCATCTCATCCTTTAATTGTTAGCGAAAAGTAAAACTCAAATCGGTAAATAATATTTACAAACTGAGTTGCAGTGCTTTCACTTTATTTTTCAAAGTGTTATTTTCTTCTTTCATTTTCTGGGCTTCCTTAAGCTATTTATTTGACACTTTCAGTTGAAGTGGCATTCTCTTCATAAATTCTTGATGTCCTTTTTTTGGTATCTTTTAGTGCAGTTTTGAATTGTTCTTCAGTTCACTCAGCAGCAATTAATTGATACTGCAGGAATTGAAGCATTTTCTTATTATCTTCTGGTGGTGTCCAACCCCTTGTCGAAGTGAACCAAGCATGAAGATTCAGCATCATTGGGTTCGAATGTATCCCTCACGAAGTTGTTCGAATGAAGTAGCCACTTCGAGGATATTCATGACGGGTTTGTCTGCTTTAGCATTCTCAGAATTAGACAGTTGACATTTTCTAGCTCTTGACTGGAATCGGAGTCGCAGGATTAAAATGTTGACTTAATGCGTCAGCAAAGCCAGAAAAAAAAGAACATCTGCATCACATGAAAAGATCTTCTGCTCAGGAGTATAATCTTCTTTTTCAATCGGAATCAAGTGCCTATGTACGGGCCAACTCTCTTTCCTCCCCTCCTCCGCACATGCCGCCATTAGCCGCTACTGTATCGGCTGTCAGTAACTCTTAATTAAAACCATATTTTATCTTATATCACAGGAATCCTTATTTACTATAATTTTTTGTGTGTGTATGTCTCTAAAGCAATGAAAAACATAAATATAAATAATTCATAATAACCTCTTCTTCCTTAACAACATCATTTAATTCTCAATATTTCAATTCCTTTAGCAGGAATCTTCTTCACGGAAAACTACAGAAAAATGTAGAGAAACCTAACATTTTCTCTAACATTTAAAAAACAGAATTCTAAGCATAAACAATCATGGTACAAACTTTCTTGAATAACAATAAACTCATACAACATCTAACAATCACAGCCTTTCTTTAACAACAAAATAAATTCATACAATATCTAACAATCACAGACTTTCTTTAACAACAAAATAAATTCATGCTATGTATAACAAACACAATCCTTCTTAAAACAATCCCAAAAAATTTGCAAATAAATAACCTTTACTAAATTCTTAAAGAAACAATTTATTTCAATTCCTACTTTTGCCTCAAAATTTTATTATTTTTTATAATTTTTTTCAAAAAAACTGAATGAAATTGGATTCATTTTAAGTGATTTAATTTTGTTAATGCAATCTGTCAGATTGATAAAGCCCGATTCCAAAATGAATCTTTCTGATTCATCTTGGGATACATATATAATGTCAATAATTGGATCCGGATTATGTGCCAAATTTATTGTGTGAAATGCCCAATCTGACAGCTCTGGATGATTGTCTCTACAAGCATTAGTATGTTCCTTTAACCGTTCCTTAAATGATCTTCCTGAACTTACAATATATAACCCCCCAAAGTCTCTACATTTCAATGTATAAATTACTCCCATTTTGTGCAATCTGTTGATTTTTTCTTGCCTTCTTTTTTTGAATAATACGTTTCCCTTATAAAATACTATTTTAATTTTGTTTTCTTCCAAAATATTTTTTACATACCTATCAATTTCAAAACCAATAGGAAGCCTAATTAATTTGTAATTTGTGACTTTATTATTGCTTAAATTGTGCGAAAAAATTTATCAATACTTGATTTAACAAATTCTCTTGGATAGCCATTCATTTCCAATTTTTCCTTCAGACTATTAATTTTCCCTTTCCACAAGCTTTTGTCCTCAGTGTAAGCAGTTATTTCCTTTTTAAATTATTGAAAATTATCTCTTTCTTAGTGGATACCTTGTGATTTGACTCAAAATTTAACATATGCTTACTTTGGTAAGGCTTTTGGTAATATTCATAACTGATTGTATTATTACTGTTGATTAATAATGTGTCTAGGAAAGGTAACTTCCCATCTTTTTCTTCCTGATAAGTGAATTTTAAATTAGATTCTACAGAATTTACAAAATTGAAAAAAAGTTTACATTGCCGATCAGTACCCTCCCACAGAATCAAAATATCATCTACGTATCTAAAATATTAAAACTTAGCTTTTGTCCATCTTAAGATTGAATTGTTTTCAATCCAATTTAAGTAATTATTGCAAATTACTCCTGAAATTGGGCACCCCATTGGGAAACCTTTCTTTTGTGCGTATAGTTTATCCCCAAATTTAAAATATTTATTATCACATATCAATTCTAACATGTCCATAAAAACTGCCTTATCCAAATTGTAATTTTTTAACATTTCTTTGTTTATCACATTTCGTTTCTATTACCTTTAATGCATCCTTTACAGGTACATTAGTGTACATTGCTACTACGTCCATTGAAAATAATTTAAACTTATGTTTTTTTCCTTCTTTGTATTTAATTATATTATCAATTAGATTCTTAGTATTTTTAATAACTACTTCTGGTACATCTAACGGAAAACCTTGTAAAATTTTGTTTACAAATTTACTTATGTTTTGAACCGGAGATCCAAAAGAATTGATAACTGGTCTCAAAGAATAATCTTCTTTATGTGTCTTGATTCTGGGTTCGAAAGTTGGGGTCCTTAACATCTCTTTGCATATTTCTTTATACTGATAAAACTTTATAATACTCATTTGTTTCCATTTCTGGATTATCAACTTAGTCTTTGAATACAATTTATAAGTTGGATCCTCATTAATTTCAATAAAATCACCAGAATTCAACATTTCGCTTACTTTATATGCATAATCTCCTTTATCCATTACAACAATTTTGTTGCCTTTGTCAGATTTTACAATCATTCTGGTTTCATCCTGTAAGATTTTTTCTACATTCTTTATATCTCTTTTTGACACTTCATAAATTTATTCCCCTCTATTTCATTTTTATACAAATTCCGATAAAGCTCAAATAGAGCCTCCTTTTTATATTGAATAATACTTGATTTTGTTTCAACCTCTGAAATAACGTTAGTCTTATTAAAGCCTACATTGACATTAAAGTCCAATCCTTTGTTGAGAGAAATAAGCTCACTAACACTCAAAGGTTTCTTGCTTAAATTAATCACATATGTTTTCTAGAGTTTTCTAGAGGGCTGGAACGGATTAATTTGTTTTCTGTTATTTCTTATGGGAATAAATGATTTGAGATACGAGCACCTCGAGTTACAAACTCAGTCGTGGAAGGTATTATGCTCGTATCTCAAGGTATTACTGTATTTCAGTCGACACTACTTCATTTAAATATATTCTTTAATACGATATTTCTTTTTGTTATAATGTATAGGACACACTATTTTACTATGTCATTTTTACATACATTTTTACCGGATGTGAAATATAGTTGTTGTCTACTGAGACAAGTTTTTCAAAGCATGTGTTTTGTTTTCAGTCGTCGTGTTCCTAGAACCCGTTTAAATAATGCGAACCCGCAGAAGTCCATTGTAGCTGCATTGGGGGAATTTACAGGACTCATACTGAATGGGATTGCTCGTATTCCGGTTTCCAGTCGCCATATTGGCCATATACAGCTGGGTCGCTCTAGCTGTATGTCTCGCCGCCTTGTCCTGAGGAATCCACACTTTCCTTTTGTGGCTGCCGTACAGTGCGGGAGTATGATCACGATAAAATGGTTCCAGGAATCCAAGACAGACTGCTTCCTGCTGCCTAACTTTCCTCAGTTGGATTAGCCCAGTTTAAAGTTTAATGTCTTTTCATTTTATCTACTTTCTTTCATAGACTTGTTCCACTTAAGTAAAGCATATTAAACACAATAATAGTTAGAATTTTTACTATTTTATTTTACATTTCCAAAACTTTTGAAGACCACTTAAAAGAAAAAATGAAAGGAAAAAATGAAAGCAATAACGATAACTCATTGTCGTACAAAGAGTCAATGTTCACTGAACCACTCATCACTAGAAGTAGCTTGAGAACCAAACACAAAATGATTAGCGTTATCCCGACTTTGATGAATTTAAAAAATTTCTGATACTTCCATAAACGCAATTTAGCAGCAAGGATAACTCCAATGAACGCAAATAAAGTTATCACAGCTGCTCTAGCTAAGAAAAGCAAATAATTAAGTTAGTTTTGTCAGTATATATTGCCAAAAAAAATAGCACTTATAACAAAAGAAATTTCTATTCATTGCAGTTTTTTTCACACATTTCAAAAACTAATTTTATCTATAGAAAGAAAAAAAAAGAAACAAAAAACATCAACATGAGCACATATTAAAATGGCTTTTCATCTATTTTCATCTATCTTTTCATCAATAACAAGTAAGGAAAAAAAAGACTATTTGTTCGTGATCCCACATCTATCGAATGTTAAATGACACAATTCCTCCCTAAGAGTTTTCTTTTAATTACTTAACCAAAAAAAACACTTCAACTTTTTTAAATGAGAAATTAAAAGCTTGACCGTTAATAGACTTCGTTAGTAAATCTGCATTCGTTTGATTGCTTGGAACACGTTCAAAAAAAAAAGTTATCGTCTTCACATAAATATCTCTCAAAAATTTAACTCCCACAATATTTTGGAATAGACTTCGAAGCCATGTAACTTCCTTCACAGCTGAGACACTTTCAGATTCACAAGTAGATAAAACAATTTCGTTTTTTTTTTTGTTTTTTTTCGATTTCCATGAGATGAGGTTGCCAGGAGTGGATGACCAGTGACGGACTTGCTTCCTTGTGTAGATTCCCATGATTCATCTGAAAATGATTAAAATATTGAATTTTTCTTTATCCCATAATTCTCTTGAAATTTTCCAGACCCTGATGATATTTCGCAGAAACCATCGTTCTACTTTTTCAAGTTGAAATACTTCGTCAATAACAATAATAATTCGCAATAAATAATAGTTTATAAGTCATACTAAGTGACTTACGTATCAGTAACAATTATTCACAATCAATTACAATGTTAAATGACTCTACGCGTTTCTCCGATAGCCATTTACTAAGTAATTTTTACAATAACCATTTATTAAATAATTTTACATTATTTAATATTTAGATACATTATTTAAATTGGTTATCTTCTTTTCTTTTTCGCATTATGTCCTGGAAAAAGGATAGCGTATTGCTGTTAGGAAAAGAACCTTTATCTTTACTAATACAGGGGTAGCTTTGTATAATGAATGCTTCTATTATATATATATCACAGATTTATCATTAATTTTTAATACAATGTCCACTTTAGGGCCTGGGTTGTGGTTCTCAGTTAAGCAATGTTCTGCCCATTCGGATTTCTTGTGTTGTTTATATATTGAACTATGCAAAACTTTAAATTATTCTTATTATAAGAAATCATTACAAGAGCTTCTGAAGTGCGACATTGCCTGCTTTTTAACTTATAAATCTTCTCCAAGTACCCTTTTTTTTTCAAAAATGACATACAAATCCACCTAAACGACAGGAATTAATATAGGCCTAGTGACTCTGTTTTTGTTTCTGTATTTCTAAATCGCTGAACGGATGATTGCTGTCTCTTCTGTTACCAATACACTGAAATTTCATGATGTTAAGATGATTCAATAACAACGCTGTTTGTTTTCTGACATTTTCCATGGATGTAACAAAATGTCTTCTCATAATTAAGTCCTACCTCCCCCAGAAGTCGTTTCTTAATGGCATTGTCTCTAATACCGCCGCTGACTAATCTAAATCCCGTAGATAATCTGAAAGTTATCTCCAAAATCACAATTCCTGGATAGTTGTTTTAAATGTTCTGCCACTGTTTCATGTTCCCTTCTACTGAATTTATTTATTTCTTCAATAAAAGAAAGCTTAGGGTAAAGATGTTCATGAATCGTTCGTACAATGACGTCATACGACTTCGATGCAGATGTATCGGGCGTTAATAAATTAATTTTTAAGCTTTGCATAGGTCCATACTCCCATTAAAGTTAAAAGCACTTTTTTTAGTTTTCCTCAGGGGATTCATTTTGTAAGTTGCATGACCTCGAGCACCCTCTTTTAAAAGGGTTCCGATTGCGACCATCCTGTCGACACTTGCTCTTACTTGTTTAAGTGTGACGTTCGGAGCAGTCTCGTCCCTGTTTAATTCGAATCACGACTCAAATGTCCAATCCAGTAAGATTTCCGATAGGATAAAGAAATTTCTTAAAAGCACTTTACTGTTTGTTTTTTTTTACTGTTTATTTATTAAGATGTAACCACTGTTTCTACAAATATACTCTTATGTGTAAAAAAAAACTACTTTTTTATCCGGATACTGCTGATTAATTTCACTAAAAAACGGATCGTCCTTGCTTCGGAAAACTTTCTTTGGCTTTAAAGTTTAATTCTTTTATCATCTTCTGTATTTCGGGATTCATGATTCATCATACTATTATATGTGTTAAATCAATACTGTAATCAGATTCAATCACAATTCATTTCAAATATATCAATGAGACAGGCATCAAGTTCACTATCTCCATTTCATTTTTATAGCAAAACATAGATTTTAATTGAACAATAACAATTGTAAATTGCTAATCTGTTAAATGATGACTAATGAAAGCTATTAAAGGAACATCTACTTTCCAGAATACTTGTGGTTATTGTTAATATGACTACAGTGATATATTAATGTTAGTAGGCTTTCTTTTTATTATTTCTACTTAGTCACTTGATTGTACAGTACCTGCAATCCATTGGCTCTTCTGGCTTCCAGAACTTCTTCAAATTAGGTGGTGGAGTTTCATCACCTAACTGCATTGCAAAATTATGCAGGATTACAGCAGCTTCAATCACTAGTGGTATATTTGCTATTGCAATCCTCATACCTTACTTCAGGGCAGGGATTCTTCTCTTCAACAAGCCATTGGTTGTTTCAATGCAATTTCTTAATCTGATATGGGCTGCATTGTACGCATTTTCAGCTGAAGAGTTAGGGTGGAGGATTAACATACGGCTTATAACCATTATCGCCCACCAAATGACCATTACCCAATTCATTCCTTTCGAGCTTATAATTGATAAGGGAATTTGGAAATATTGTGCTGTCATGCACAGATCCAGGCCATCGGGCTATTATATCTGAAATTGCCGTGTCACTACAACATATTAACTGCACATTAAAATTCAAAAAAAAAATAAAACTACAACTTATTGTTGTAATCATATTGGTTTGCAAATGCTGCTGTTGAATACTATTAACTTCACGGCGTTCAGCAGGCAATCGAGAGTGAAGGCGGTCGATATCTCTGCGATGTAACCCAAGAAGTTGTGGCCTTCCATTGTGATCTGCGTTGTTCCCCAGTCCATCACTTGTATTTCCTTGATGAAAGGCTTCAGGAAGTCCTGACTTTTAAGTCCAAGTTTTATCATCACTTGTACGTGTTGCAAGTAAACGAAGATCATTCCTTTAATGTTCAGAAAATACACTCTGCAAATTCAGTAATTAAAATATTAGAATAAAATAACAAGAAGTTGGTTAAATTTTATCTTAAATATAATTAATTTTAAAATTTAATTTATTTCAATTTAAAATACATTTTTAAGAAAAATATTAAGAAAAAACTTTTCATTTATGAATATAAATGAAAAAAAAAATCTTAGTATATTCCTTGAAATCCTTTCTTCTTTTACTATCTTTTTTTCTGAATACTTTCTCAATTTTATTTATTTAATGACTAAGCTAAGATTTTCGTCACAAAGCATATTTCCATTCGGATATTCGTTGTTACTACTTACTCAATGCGGCACGTGCTTCTGATGTCATCAAACTCGATGAATGCCGTCAGGACTGGATGAAATCCTTCCATTTGGATTTCGACTTCGCCTTTTCGGTACGTAGACTGTGAATGATTTGCATCCGGCGACGTCCTCGACTGCCAATGGATCCTTTTTTCTTAATGCAAAAGATTAATAAGAAAATTACAACTACTGAAGGAAATAAATACAATGGATTTTAGAATATAATACATATATATTGTTTTCAAATACATATACTTATTTATATTTAATATACATTATTCAAATAGGATTTTAAAAAAAAAATTCGAAAATATGTTTCGAATAATTTCGATAATAAAAAGCTATGAACTTGCATGCTCCATTCTCCTCCAAACGTGTCCTAGGGTATACCCTCCCTCTTAAGTCGGTAGCGAATTTCATTCCTCGAGTTCGA